>PVJC01001267.1:58769-97461 GCA_004026665.1 Murina feae
GTGGGTCCCAGACCCAGGAGAGGCCTGCGGAGGGCAGAAGCACCCAGTGCATTGACTTGACCTAGAAACAGCCTGAACTCCAGGTTCACGGAGTCAGGAGGCCTGAGCTGTCTTCCTTGCTGCCCTGGACGTCCTGGGTGACCCGGGAAGCATCTTTACCTGCCTGAGTGTTTGGGAAACGAGGGGAATGTTACCCATGTTCAACTGCCGGAGTCGGGTCACTGCTGACGGGGCCCCGCTGCTGTCAGGAACTCCCAACCTCCCCCTCTTCTCCATCTCCCCCCCTCCCCCACCCCAGGAAGTCCCTGGCGCCAGGGTCTCCATAGACACATGCTAGCATCCTGAGGACCCAGAGCCCTCAACCTCTTTATGCCTTAAGGCCCGGTGACAGCCACCGTATATACAGCACCTACAGTACCCTGGGTGTCCCCCCCCCCCTCATCTCTGACCCTCACAGCGACTCTGCAAATCGAGGTTAACATCCCCCTTTTACAGACCAGCAAACTGAGGCAGGGACACGAGCTATGTGCCTGGGGGTGCACAGCTGGTAAGGCTAGGGTTCAAACCCAGACCTCTGTTTGCACAGGGCGCTGGGGAAAGAGTTGAGGACTCAGCGGCCGTGTGGAATTGAAGACCGGCGCATGGGGGGTTTGAGCATGAGGCCAGGCGGTCCCGATTGGCAACCTTTCCACTGCTGATCCTTGATTCTCTTCAGTAACGGGGAGCTCCGTCAGGAGGCCCGAGGTCTGGGCCTGGCGGAGGGATGAGGAGCTGGAGGAAGTCTCGCTCCGGCCCCACCTCCTATCTGAGCCTTTGGGGTGCAGGTCACTCCGGTTAGCAGACTCTGCCCTGCGACGGGGACGCGTGAGCAAACATTTCAGTGTCAGCAGGCTCCTGTGGCCAAGATCAGCAAGTGGGCGTCTGTGCTGCCCGGGAAAGTGGGTCAGGGAGGAAGGAGCGAATTCCTGCTGTTCTGTTTTGAATCAGGGCGGAGAAGGGAGGGAGGGGCAACTCGTGGAGAGGTGGGTGCAGGGCGCCCTGTGGAAGGGCAGCTCCCCCGGATGCCTGGGTGGCCACTGAGTGGGGGGACGGCTAGGGACTGGGGCTCAGGGAAAGAGGACCCGGTCTCCGCCTGCTGTGGAAACTTCCAGAAGCTTCCTGCCCCCACCACTGCAGGACGGACGGAAGTCCCATCCCTCTCCCCACTCTGCCCCTTCCTCCTCACTCCACTCTCTCTGGCGGAAGGACAATGCCGTGACCCCATCCCTCCTCCGCAGCTCCATGTCCATGTCCTTCCGCCAGCTGTCCGGGTTGCCTGGGCCAGGCCCCCCTCTGCCCCTGGAGAGCCCTCCTCCAGGAAGGCCCAGGGCTTCCTCTGACCTTCCCCTGGGCCCCTCTGCCTGGAGGCGGGTCCAGGCCCCCTGGTCCTCCCTGAACGTCCAGGCCCTAAGCCAGTGCCCAGGACACCGCGGCCACCACACGGGACCCTGGACACAGAGCGGCCGGTTCCAGGACGCCCCAGCCGGGGTCTCCCCATGAGGACAGAGGCAGGGCTGCCCCGGCTTCGTGGACCGGGCTGTGCTGGCTGCTTCTCTCAGGCCCGGGTGAGCCCACGGCTGTGGCGGGAGAAAGGGAACAGGCTCCCCCCTGAGGAGGTGCCAGCCGACTCAGCAGGGAGTGGCAGCGTCATGGTGCGGTCCCCTCCGACGCAACCCTCCGCCCCTGCCCAGGGCCACAGGGGCCGAAGGGGTCCTTGGGGACGTCGCCTGAGCCTGTGACATTGGAGGCATCGCCCCTTTCACGTGGTTAAATGATACCATTTAGTGGAAATCTTGGAAAATCAGAGTTGCCCTCGAGCAGCCTTGAGGTTGCCCCCGAGTGGCAGTCTGGGTCGGGCCCCACAGCCCCTCGAGGCGCCGCTCCAGGCCGGGTGCCCCTCGCTGGGGTCCCACAGCCGCCTGCTGCACCGGCCGCTCGGTGTTGCACAGCCTGTGGTTCTGGACAAGCGGATAACAACGTGCACCCACCACTGTCGTGTCACACGGGCGCGTCACTGCCCAGGCAGCCCCCGTGCCACCGCCTCCGCCCTCTCTCCCCGGCCCCCGGCAGCCATCGAGCCGTCACTGTCACCACAGACTTGCCTTTTCCAGAACGATGTGCCGTGGGAACCACAGAGGCGCAGCCTGTTCAGGTTGGCTTCTCCCGAGTCACAGGCATTGACGAGTCCTCCGTGTCTTGATGGCGCATTTCCTTGCAGCTGTGGGTCATGGTGTGGCTGGACCCCGGGTTATTACTTTATTTTTTATGTTTGGACCCCAGCTAATTACCCACCGCCTGCTGAAGGGCGTGTTGGTGGCAGGACCTGCGTGACACCCCGAGGTGAGCCTGCTGCTCACAGCATGGGAGACGAGGTGACGCCTTACTGCACAGATCTGACCCGGCTATTCCCGCGCGGTTCCCTACACCGCCTGCCTTTCCTTCCTTCTTCTTTAAAATGTATTTTTATTTATTTCAGAGAGGAAGGGAGAGGGAGAGAGATGGAAACATCAATGAGGAGAGAGAATCATCGATTGGCTGCTTCCTACCTGCCCCACACCGAGAATCGAGCCCACAACCCGGGCATGTGCCCTGACCAGGAATCAAACCCTGACCTCCTGGTGCATAGGTCAGCGCTCAGCCACTGAGCCACACCGGCCAGGCCTGGGTGCCTTTCTCTCCAGCCCTCCTGTCTTGCTCCTATTTGGAGGGGCCCTAAAATGTCATTTCTTCCAGAAAGCACTCCGGGACCCCACAGTCTGAAACGATAACTGCCTTGGGATAGTACAGGGGAGGTACGTGTCCCACTGGTCCATGCTGGTCGGCTCTGTGATTCTCAGAGACCCTGAGCCACTTGCTCTAGGTCACACAGCCAGGGCTTCCAGGTGGGTCCAGGAACCTGGGACGGAAATGCTATTCCACAGGGCCTGCCCACCGTCAGAGAGGACTCAGTGGGGTGAGAAACAAGCCTTGTGCAGGGACAGGGCACCTCTTCAGGGGGCTCTGAATCCCAGCCCCACTGGCGTGTGAGCTCCTGCAGCCCAGATTCCCTCTCTCCCAGCCCCTGGCTGCAGCGGGAGGACAGGGGTGCAGCATACATGCTCCAGACGTGGATATGGGGCAGCCATCCAGTGCGCTCCCGGGGACAGACTCACAGAGAGGCATGCCACATGGCAGAGTGATTTTTATCACATTCCCAGGAGCGACTCTTACAAACACATGTCTCTCCCGACCAACACGGAGTTCCAAAAAAAAGAACTGATAACATTATTCCTTTCTAACAGCGAGGAAAAGAAGAAAAAAGCGCATGAATCAGGCTCCGTCCATCTGCCAGGGCTTTGCTTCTTCTCACTTGCTATTCCCCAGCCCCGGGCGGCTGGCGATTGCTTAAGTGGAAGGTGCGATGCTCAGAGACCCTGAGCCACTTGCTCTAGGTCACACAGCCAGGGCTTCCAGGTAGGCCCCCGGGGGCCTGGGATGGAAATGCTACTCCACGAGGCCCTTTCACCGTCACGAGAGGACTCAGTGGGCTGAGAAACAAGCCCCACGCAGGAACAGACCTTTTCACCCTCTTTGCTCCATCCCCAAACTGGCACCTCTTTAGGGCGCCCTGTATCCCCAGCGGTGTCTACCTTTGGGAGGCGTTGCCTATGGCCCTCGCAGAGAGGAGCAGGAAGATTCCTCATTCTGCAGTCTGTTTCCTGGTTGGGTCTGATGTGGTCCGACTCCAACGGGGTTATAAGTGGAAGTCCTAAGGCAAGTGTGGCCCAGGCAGCAGGCCGGCTCCACTCGAAAGGGGCCAACTCCTCCACACGGCAAACGGCTGGGGGCAGGTGGCCACGAGCAGAGGACAAGGACCCAGGCGTCGCCACCCCTGAGCCTACATTTCTGGGTCCTGGTGCACACGCATGCCCTATGTGTGTGCATCGTGTGGTGCGTGTGGAGGGTAAGTCTAGTGGTTAGTGTGCCCGTCCGCTCACCCGGGTTGGAAACCCAGGGGCCCCCACTTACTGTGGGCTCTGGCCTTGTTCTAAACTTCAGTTTCCTCCTGTGTGATGACAGCTGCAGGCCCGACCTCTGGGCGGCTGTGATTTGGGGACACAGTGTTAACCCCTGGCCCAGGGCCTGCCCTGGGGCGAGCTGGGTGCATGTACCCAGTGCTGGATCTGAGCCAGGCTTTTCACACAAGCCGCTTCCAAATGGTCGCAGCCAAACTGGGAGAATCTGACTCCCAGGGCTCCTGAGAGAACAGGGTCGGGTGGTGCGGGGAGGTGAGCGAGCTCCCGGCGCCGAATTCTGGCCACTGAGCTCCCTCTGTCCTGCATCTCCCTCTGCCCGGCGAGGTCTCCAGCTCCACCCAGACTCAGAAGCCCGGATCATGCTCAGTAGAGGCACTACATGCCCAGGGGCTGTGGCTGGGTCAAAGTCCTTATCTGGAATCCCACGCCATGTTTTACAGGATGCACAGCCTGTCCCCTCCATGTCTGCAGGGCTGTGGGCCTGGTGACGCATGGCATGGCCGAGGTGGCCGGAGCGCACAGTGCAAACTTGGGTTTGGGTTCGAGCTCGACCCTTGGGCACATCTCTTGCTACTCTGACCCTCCCTGGCTTCCTTCCCTCCGAGAGGGGAAGGGGGGAAAGAACTCATCTGCTCAGAAAGGATCCGAGAGGACGCGCCCCCCCCCCCCCCCCCCCCGCCAGGTACAGCGCAGGCAGGGGAGGGGCCCCACACGCGGCCAGGGACCCCTCCACGCAGGCTAGGCAGGTGTTAGAGCCTCAGCCGAGGTGTTGGGATGCAAGGGGCAGAGCTGGGAATTGAACCCACAACTGCCCGCTGGTAAACTCAGCGCTGCAATCCCCCACCCACGTTCCCTGCTTTCCACCCACCTGGGCCTCAGGCAGTTCCCAGCCTCCCACGGACCTGGCTCCCAGGTGGCTGCAATCCAGGTGGACCAGGCAGCTGCAGAAAGCACCAGGCGAGAGCCATGGGCGACCAGAAGGGGCAACCCCACCTCTGAGGAAAGGTCCAGGCGTCCGGGAGGCGGCTGCACAAGGTTGGGTCCTGAATTAGGTGACCAGACGTCCCGCTTTTGACGGGACAGTCCCGATTTTTAACAATTTGTCCCGAGTCCCGCAGCATTTTTAAAAAGTCCTGATTTTTGGAAAGAGACATATGCACTATTCTTTGTAATATTATAAGTAATAATAATAATAATAATAGAAAAAGACGCCCCCCCCACCCCCGGTCAATGGTGTCCCGCTTTACCAATGTTAAAATCTGGTTACTTTAGTCCTGAAGGATGGGCGGGGCTGGGGGGGTGGACTGGGCCCCGGGGTGTTGGAGCCTGACAGTGCCTTGGCTTTGGGGTGGCTCTGAGGATGGTCTCAGGGAGGTTGGCAAGGTCGGACGTGGCCACCTTGAGGGCTTTGGCAAGGCTGGGAGCCAATGTGTATGTTTCTTTCTGGATTCTTCCTCCTTCCTCCTGGCCCCCTCCTCCCCACCTTCTACCCTACAGCGAGCCCCGGTGCCCCTGTATTAGTAGAGGAATCAACGGTCGTGGCGCTCCTCTTAGCTGGGTCCATGGATGGGTCTTGATTGCGCAGACGGAACTCTGAAACGTAAGGATTAGATCGGAAAAGGGAGTTGCGCCCTAATAGGTGTGGCTCCGTGGATAGAGCATCGGCCGGCAGACTGAAGGGGCCCGGGTTCGATTCCGGTCAAGGACGCGTACCTCGGTTGCAGGCTGGATCCCTGGCCCTGGGAGGCAACCAACTGATGTGTCTCTTTGACATCAAAGTTTCTTTCTCCGTCTCTCTCCCTCCCTTCCACTCTAACACTCAATGGAAAAATACCCTCAGGTGAGGATTAACAAAAAATGGCAAAGCAGAATAAAACCAGCTGGCCTTCTTATAGCCCTCAGTTCATTTAGGGAAAAATAAAAGGAGCTGCTTGGAGTCACACAGATGGTGGGGGGCAGTGGGGTTCCAGCTCCCTCCTCTCTGGTTCCCAAATCCAACTTCTGTCCCTTACACAGGCCAAGAGCCTTTGTGTGATGACAGAGTCTCAGGGAGGAAGAGCGGCTCCTTAAGAACCTTGGAGTCTGCCTGTTAACAACCATCATGACTCTTGGCTGGATACGCCTCCAAGGGTTTTAGGTGTTTCAGCTCCACTCTCACCGATGCCACCTGCGCAGAAGGCACTATTGCTATAATCCGCCTCTATTCACACCAGGAAACTGACCCCGAGTGTAAGGGGCAGGTCCGAGGACACATGATTGACAGGCCGTGAGGGCAGCCCGTGCCCAGCGCAGGGCTCCAAGGAGAAATGTCTGAGACTGGTCAGGCTGGGCCCTGCTCACATGGGAGCTGAGATCAGCTTGAATTCTGCTCACAGGGGCTGTGCCTGGCGGCAGCTCAGAGGAAGGGGCACTGGGTGTAAAATTCCCCCCAGGGACCTCCATGCCAGGCTTGTCCGCCGGGGCACAGCTGCTGACCACCACACTGAGGCTGTTATTCTCACGATGGATTTCGTTTTTTTTTCCCTTAAATCCTGACCTTCTCACAGCCATCTAAGAGCAGAGATAAAAATTGCCAATGGGAGAAGGCTGTGAGATGGAAGACCCGCCACCAGCCACAGGGGCGAGGCGCTGACACCGCCCGGCTCAGATGAGCTGCCCCAGCAATGGGCCAGGGGGCGAGCCGGGCAGCGGCCTTTCCTGCGGGTGGCGTGGCAGGCCGTCTGGGCGGCGTGGCCACACTGTTGCCCCGGCTGTCCCTCTTCTAGGAATCGGTCTGGCTGATATGCCCGTTGGCTCTGCCAAGATCTCAGTAGAAGTATTGTCTATAAGAACAGACAATTGGAAACCACCCCAAAACACCAGCGAGGAGGTGGGTCAGACCCATCCATTACGGTGTGTCCACATGTAAGCACCCACCAGACCTTGACAAGGAGGAGGAGGTGGGTTTGCTTATAAAAACAGCAAACGGCCCGAGATGTGCTGGGCGGGAAGACGACTGAGTGCACCCAGAGCCCATTTGGGTAAACGCTTTGTGGCTGTGGGTGTACGCACTTCATCGCGATGGAGGCAGCGGAGGGCGGGCTGGTTGCAGTTGCTCTGGAATAAGACCGTGTTGTTGCGGGCAGGTCTCCTGCACCCGCTGGGTGAGCATGGGCGGGGACGGCAAGTTGCCCGCCTCCCCTGAGTCTCAGGGTGAAGGGCTCTGACCCAGAGCCAGGTGTCCTGGTTTTGCCACCTCCTTCCTGTGTGACCTGGACCCACGGACTCACTCAGGTCGTGCCTCAGTTTCCCGGTGTGGAACGTCTGAGGACTGTTCCTTGCAGGGCGGTTGTGAGGATTGAAGAAGTGCAACCAGGTGACCCCGTTTTGTCAGCCTGGAGCACGAGGAGTCCCCACGCGTCGCGGGGATGATGGAGGCTGGGAGAAAATGCTGGAAAATGCATGCGGCCAACACCGGCCATTGGCTGATGCTGTGGAGTGCTTGTTGCTGAATTCCCACATTTGGTAATGTAGAGGATTTTTGGAAAAAAGGATGACTTTTGCATCCAGGCAAAGAAATCATTGATTTCAACAGAAGATACTTGCAAAGGCCCCTCTGGGAGAAGCCACGGGGTCTTTCCCCTGTATTCCCTGGAATAGAGGCTCAAGCTGGGACTCACCGTCCCCCCTCCACTCCCTCCCCCTCCCCCTCCCCCCTCCAACACCCTGTGCTCACCACTCGCATTGTTCTGACCCCCTGCTCTGGCCCCTCTCCTGGTCAGCCGCCCCCAAAGCCCTGGGAGCTCTCCCAGGACCGGACATATGGAACCGGTGTCTGCGCCTCTGGGCCTGGCCCAGGGCCTGGCACACAGTAGGCGCCTCCTGCGGGTGTGCTGAGCACTGGGTCTTGAATGCCTAAGCCAGCGGCTTGCTGAAGGAACTTCCGTCTCCAGCCCCACAGTAAACACGCTCCCGCTGACCCCTGAGGAATGCTCCTGGCGCAGGCTCCCGGGCCAGGCCCTGAAAATGAACCCAGCGCCTTAATGACACAACAGAGCAGAGCCTTCTGGACGCAGCCTCCGGGCAGCCATGTGGTCAGCCAGCTGCCGCACAGGCTGTCCCCCGGGGAGGCACCTCTGGCCCCTCCGGCCCAGGGCAGCAGCCTCCGGGGCCCCAAGGTCTAGGGGGCAGACAGACCACAGACCTCGGAAATGAGACGCCTGCTCTGCTTACTGAACAAAGATGTATTTCCACCCCTGTGACGTGTGTGTGTGTGTGTGTGTGTGTGTGTGTGTGTGTGTGTGTGGTGTGCGTGCGCGCGCAAACAAAACAGAAACAAACATAACAAATACGAAAGAGGGACAAAAGGGAACATTTCCTTTTCCTGCATAAAGCTTCTATGTAGCTTCCCCTACCCGCCTCACAAATATTGAGAATTATTCCTTCCTTTTCAAAACCTTTAGGACAACGTGTTGCCTGGGCAGCGGACACAGCCTGGGGCACCGTGGAAGGCAGTGGGGCTGGGCGGGCTGGAGAGCCAGGTCCTGGACAGGGGACAGGGGTGGTCAACACTCTGCTCTGCCCAGGTCTGCCCTGCAGGAAGGTGGGTCCAGGGGCACCAGGCCCCCCCATCAAGGAAAAACCTGGAGAGCTGGATTTTTGGTTTGTTTTGGAGGATATTTTTCCCATTGACTTTTAGAGAGAGTAGAAGGGGAATCGGGTGATGGGGGAGGGGAGAGAGAGAGAGAGAAACATCAATGTGTGTGAGAGAGAGAGAGACATTGATTTATTGCCTCCCCCATAAGCCCTGACGGGGATTGAACCTGTGACCTAGGTCCGTGCCCTTGGTCTGGAATCAAACCCATGGCCCTTTTGGTGCATGAGCTGGGGCTCTGACCACTGAGCCAGGATGAGAAATGGATTTTTACTTAAAATATACTGATTTTTAAAATTGCTGGTGGTGGGGCGGTGTTGTTGCCAGGAGGGAAAGGAGCACATCGTGGCTTTGGGGGCCACCTAAAGCCCCTGAGTTCACAGTTCCTGACGCTGCCTCAGGTTGCAGTTGAGTAAGGGAGGCGAGTGAGCAGTCGGCCCATGGCCCCTGGACGCCAGGCAGTGGTCCATGCAGAGGCCGGGAGTCTGCACACCTGCCTGCCCTCTGATCCCCAACCCCCCACCCCCATCCCCTTCTAGAAACCCATGTGACCGTGGCTTTGTGCTCTACGGGCAGCTGGAGTCCCAGCGGCATGTGGCCCACACTCCCAGCCCCGGGAGGAAGCCCAGAGGTAGGGCTGCAGGACAGCATGGAGACACAGGTCGGGAGATGAAGGCCTCTCTGAAGTGGGAGATCAAGGGCAGGGCGACGATGTGGGCTTTGGGGTGGATCAGTGAGATAACAGCCAACACTGCGGCCGGGATAATCACAGCTCAGGCCAGAGGGAGCGGGCAGGGGAGATCTCATCACCCCGATGCCGGAGGGCCAGCGATTCAAAAGATATAAAGTGCTTCGTTCTGGAGTTTTCCATTGGACATTTTCTGATGGGGGTTCACTGCGGGTTACGAAACCGCATCCTGTGGAGCTGAGTCTGCCTGGAGCTTGGGCTGCCCGGTGTGCAGAAGTATGAAGAGTGAATATTTGTTGTTGAGCCGCCCGGCCCATGGTATTTGGTTCTACAGCCTGAGCTGACGAAGGCGGGAGGACAGGCCCTTGGCTGGGTGTCGGGAGACCGAGTTTTTGTGTCTCTTTGGCTAGTTTTCCCGTCGGGGCAGGAGCAACAATACGCTCAGGGGATGTCGGCACCCATACTGACCAGCTGAGGGTCCCGATAAGGATGGGGCCTGCACCCGCCAGGCATGGAGCTGCCTGCAGGCACCCAGACCACAGCGGGGGAGGGGAGGCGGCTCAGGCAGGAACCTCACGCAGCATTTTTCAGGAATGCCTGGTCAGCTGGGATGTGCAGGGATGGGGAGCACAGAGGTACCAGTCCGTCCCTGGTTATACATTTGACTGCTCTGGCCCTGTCTTTAGAGGCATCTGACCAGTCCGCCCAGCAAATGCACGTGGACATGGCCTTGTGCCCTCGGGGGCTTAGGGCTTAGGCAGCACTTTTGCTACCCAGGTTTTTATTTAACTAGAAGAAAAAAAAAAAATAGGGACTCGCTCCCTGCCCCCACATGCCACACTTAACTGCCCAGCTGACCTTGGTTCCGCTGAGGATCAAGGTCAACCAGGCCTGCCAGGCCACGCTTGTAGGCACAAGAGCTGCAGGGCCCGGGGCCCAGGGTGCTGGGGCCAATGCTCGCCTGCGCTGGGGATGAGAACGGGGGACGCTCCTCAAGTTTGGGGAGGGTTAGAGAAGGCGATGTAGGTGCCATGGGGTCTGAGTGAGAACCTTGCTTCCCAAGATCAGCATCACTATTAATGACACCACCCCTGAGCCCCTCTGCCTGCCCACCGCCCACTGCCCACCTGCCCCATTCTCCCCGCTCCCTCACCCTAGGCTGGGTAAGACCCTGCCTCGTGACCCCCCTGGGCCGTGCTCACCTCACCAAGCACCCCTCACCACCCCTTCCGCCATGGTCTTGATCATCATTTTTGCTTGTGATACTGTCTAGTGCCTCCTGGGGAGGGGCCCAGCCTCACTAATCTAGAGCCCAGACAAACAGCCCTGGGGCAGAGCCGCTTTCAGAAATGAGTGAGTAACTGGGTGAGTGGATAAATGAGCTGCCAGTGCCCTCTCCAGCTCCGCGGGGCAGCGTGCTCGGACTTCACCCGTCAATAGTGATCTGTGCCCCACTTTCTAGGTCACACCCCCAGAAATGGTCGCCAGGTTCAGAGGCATGACACAGTGTTCAGTGCACCCGATCGCCTGGCCGGGCAGAGGCCAGAGCCAGGAGGACACGTGGGGCAGGCCCGGGCACATAGCACACCCCCATTGTGGGGGCCAGGAATGTCTGTAAACTTTCATGCCACTCACCCCAGGAGCCGGCTCACGCGGCTCCCAACCTGACCTGGGTCCAGCCCTCTAAGATGTTCCTTCAGCTGCATCTGAGGGCTGCCCTGGGTGAGCCTGTGGGTGCACAAGAGCCTGTGGGTGCAGACCCCAGGAGGGAGGACAGGCCCAGACCACCTCACTCTGCAACTCAGCTCGAGCCGGTGGGCATCTTCCTCGAGATGTTAAGCAAATACCAAGGCAGGACGCACGGCGATGGTCTCTCGTTCTCCATGGCGCCAAGTCCGTGTGTTATGTTTTTATTGTAGTTTTATCTGAGAACAGGGCAAGGATCATTCTCATACCCGCTTCCTAAGCGTCGCTGTCGTCCACGTTTGCTTTTCTTTGCTGGAGGGTTAGAGAGTAAGATGCAGACCCCGTGGTCACCTACCCCTCCGTGCTGCCACTGATACCGTCTAACACGCAACCACAGCCCGTGTCTCACCTGAGAACACGCCCATCCCTGAGGTCGCCGCTTACCTGGTCCACAGCCACAGCTCCAGGGTCGTCCCCCAAGTAACCTCCACAGCGTTTTCTTTTTTCCAGGTCAAGTTCATGCCGTGCAGCATGTCGGATGCAGTGGGAGTCGCTTTCAACCCAGAGGTGCGTCTCCTGCTTCGGCCATCGTGTGTTGGGCGTTTGTTGTTGACCTTGGCCGCCGGTCAAGACCAGGCCGCGCTCCTGAAGAAACCCCAGAGTTGCCCACCGTCCCCTCAGCCGCCTGCCACTGGCTCTCGCGGGGCCCGAGCGGGGCCGTGCTCAGAGCTGGCTCTGGCTGGTTGTTGGTGAAGAGACTCTGTGACACCCTCAGAGGTAAAGGGGGGGCATGGAGTGAGGGCCTGGGGGACCTGAGAGGAAGGCGTCTTCGGGGATGAGTCACCCTCATGCCGTCAAAGGGAACTCAGAGGACCTGGTCAGGAGGCCACGGCGGGGGGGTTATTTCTGCCCTCCCCACCTCCAGCAGGTGTTGCCTCACACCGTTTCTCCTTCCCTGTCCCACCTGCCCACTCTCTTCTCAGCTCAGGTCCAGGCAAAGCGCTGGGTGCCCACAGACGTGCCCTGTACCCCTGTCCTGTTCCATGTGACCCCAGGTGGATAAAACCATCAACATCAATACATAGACAGATAAAGGTGTACACCACTTGATGAAACCACAGCAGAAAGATAGGGGAGCATTACTGCGCTCCATTCAGGCGAGGATGAGCTTCACTCATGACATGAAAAGCCGCAGCAGGCCCCAGCCTGTGTGGCTCAGTGGATGGAATGTTGGCTGGGGACTGAAGGGTCCTAGGTTCGATTCTGGCCAAGGGTACGTACCGTGCTTGCAGGCTAGGTCCCCAGTCCTGGTTGGGGAGCACATGCAAAGGCAACCAGTGGCTGTGTGTCTCTCACATCGGTGTTTCTCTCTCTGTCCCTCTCCCTTCCACTCTCTCTAAAAATCAATGGGAAAGTATTCTCGAGTGAGATTAACAACAAGAAAAGCTGGAGCCGGAGGCGTGCCTTAATGTGCACACGCCCTTCTCGGGTCTCGGGACACTCCGTCGAGACAGGCCTGGTCTCCCTCTCACAGCCGAGGACACGGCCCCGAGAAGTGCAGGGCCCCAGGGTGAGCCGCAGGGGAGGACTCGCACCCAGGTCTCCCACCTCCCAGCGGCCACCTTTCCCCCCTAAACAACGCACCACACAGCCCATAGCCGGAAGAGCAACGAAACTTATTCTAGAGACTTCCAGGGATGGTCCCCGTGCCTCAGAGGCCAGGACGGAACCGCCGGGCGCACATCGGGCGCCATCCCTGGGTGGTATTTATGTGCCTGGAATCCTGAAGTGCCATCACAACCCGAGAAGGCACTTCCTCTTCCTGACGTTCTTCCCTGGAGAAACGTGAACAGCTCCACGCGCCCTGCTGCCAGTAAACACGGTACTGCCTCGGAACCCCCTCGGCAGCACGCTCCGCTGACAGGCGTACATTATCATGTCAACAAAATGCCTGTGAGGCCCCGACTCCAACGCGCAGGGGAGACGAGAGGAGCGTGAAGGGGTTCAGCGGGCGGGCGTTCGGGCAGGCCCGCCCTGGGAGCCCCAGGAAGCCGCCGGCAGCCCCCACCGAGGAGCAGTCCCCCCCCCCCCGACGGTGCAGGGCAGACCCACGTGGGCGTGCTTCGCTGGTGACTCAGAGTGCTCCGGGGGTGACGTGACTTTCCCTGAACAGCGAATGGCTCTCGAACAAACCCCGGAGACAGGAAAGCTCGCTGCTCTCTGGGTTACTGGGTGGCTGCCTCCTAGGAAATCCAGGGACTGGGAACCCCTCACAAGGCTCCTTTGCGCGTCTATGCGAAACAAAAGCAGGTTCTGGCCTCAGATCATCACAGGAAACTGTTTTACCCGTGTGGATGCCCTGTGGGGGGTGTTGACACCGATGGGACGGGGGTGGGTGGGAATCTTTGTTGTACAGTAAATGAGTGGACCACACAGGTAGAGTAGCGTGTCTATGTCCTTCATGCTAGTCAGACCATGGTGTATGTGTGTGCTGGGGGCGTGGAGGGAAAGGGAGGAGGGCGGAAGGTAAATAACCATAATAAAAATAAGCACTAATCATTTACTTGCGTCATTTTCTTTTTCCTATGAGTCGGGGACTCTTCTGAATGCTTCTGAAATATTAACTAATTGAATCCTCACAAGGAAGTTGGTCTTACTACCGTGCCCATTTTACAGATGAGGAAGCTGAGGCCTGCGGAGGTTACCACGTTTCCTTGAAGTTACACGGGTAAAAGGTGTGTCGCTCACGAGCACCTACTGTATGCAGGGAACGTGCTCGGCATGGGGAGTGTGGAGTTACTGATGCTTACAATCCGAGGCAAGCAGGACGACGGTGTTTGGACACCTATGTGTGCCAGGTTCTGTGCGGGACGGCACCCCCATCACTCCTCCGAAATGCACCCTCATCATGGGAAGGCAGCCAGCTGGCCCGGGGCTTGGGAAGGGGGCTACTGTCCTCAAGCCACTCCACCTCCTGATGGAAGGGCAGTTCGTATCTCTCCACTTTCTCCCACAGAAACGCATGGGAGAGGCGATAGCATCAGCGATTCGTTCCCGGGAGGGAATCTCAGTTTTGCGCAACTTTTACCCAAGAAGCTGGAACTGCACTCGTTGCTCCCCTCCCAAGGTGCAGGCGTGCGGTGGGATGAGGCTGTCACGGCCAAGGTCATCCGGAGCAGCGCAATCACACTGTTCAGCGAGCAAGCACCGATCACAGCTGCCTAGGTCCTCTGCTGGCCGGCCACGCGACCTCAACAGTGACCTCCAGCCTCGTCCCTCCTGGCGCAGGCAGCTGGGAGTGGTCTGCTCTGCCTCGAAGGGCTGCAGTGAGGCTTGAGGAAGTTAGCACATGTGTTTCATCAACCGTTTTCATTGCCCCCCCCCCCCCCGCAGCAGGACACATTTCGAATGTGCTTCCCATGTTTTAGCGGCGCCATTGGAACATATACATGCATGATGGATACAGGCAGTTCATGCTCACCCCAGATCTGTGTGACCTTGTAGGTTCGTTTGGACCCTAATATCGATTGCATTCCCATGACGAACCTGAGGAGCCCCTCGGGTCACAGGGCCCAGAGCTGGTGCAGAGAACACAGGTCTGAACACTCCCTGTTGTGTCGAGACAAGCAACCCCTGAGCACGCAGGCGCCCCGACTCAGCTCCCGACCCTGCCGTGGCCTACAGAGGGTGGCGGACGAGCTCAGGGCCCAAGCTGACCTGCCTGGGGAAAACATCCCCAAGGCGTTCTGCAACCACTGGGAGAGCCACCCAGCTGCCTGTGGCCAACACCAAGGCAGTGTCCCCGAGGCAAAGCCACATAGAGGCCTGCGAGGCCTTAGGTAACTCGGGAGGGCAGAGGAAGCTTCCGTCACTGTCTGTCCGACGGCCCATTCTGTGGCCTCATAGAAACACAATGGGGCTGAAGAGAAGAATCCGGCTCTGCCATTTAAGGCCACGTTAGTCCAGGAGTTGACTAAACCCCTGGCAAGTCATGTAAACGCTCAGACACTCAGTTTCCTAATCTGTAAGATGGGTATGCTTGTGCCTCGCTTGCAGAGTTGTTGGAAGGATCAGAAATAATGTGCTCAGTTCTGGGTAACTTAACCCAGGATCCATGTACATCCACATATCTTTCACGTCCATTTCTGCCTGGGGGAGATGGTCACGGTGGGAAACAGAGCCACAGAGAGCCCCAAACCCCAGGGGAAACCAGGACCATTTGTGAGATGCACCACGTGGCTCAAGCATGTGGCCTCTGGAGCTACCAGCCTGGGTTCAAACCCCCGCTCTGTACTGTGTCCCCCACAATGGCTGTGTGCAAGTCCTAACCCCAGGAGCTCAGACAGGCCCGTGTTTGAAGACAGGGGCTTTATAGCTGTAATCAAGCTAAACAGGGGAGGAGATTGATGGACAAATGGGTGAGTGAATGAAGAAGCGCTCTTTCATGTTTCTTAAGAGGAGGCAGGATTAAAATGCCATGAAGGGGCCCGACTGACCTGGCTCAGTGGTTGAGGATCGACCCACGAACCAGGAAGTCACGGATCCATTTCCGGTCAGGGCGTAGGCCTGGGTTGCGGGCTCCATCCCCAGGAGGGGGCGTGTAGGAGGCAGCCGACCCATGATTCTCTCTCATCATGGATGTTTCTATCTCTCTCCTTCTCTCCCCCTCGCCCTTCTCCTCTCTGAAATCAATGAAAACATACATATCTTTTAAAAGCCATAAGGGCATGTTTCAGAGGACACCCCTCCAACAACATCCCATCGGAAATGCTTAAAGACAAAGTCAGTGCCCACGTGGGAAAATGGGGATTTCTTTACTCAGGGGGAGGAGGGGCCGGGATGCGAACGGTCAGCCCCACCCAGCAGGTGAGCTTTGCCAGACACACCTGGCTCAGGGCCAGAGGCTTACCTGCCTCTTGGGAGGCTGACGCAGTGTTCGTGGAGGATGTGGACGACGAGGGGGACGTGACTGAGCATGCGGACAAGCGCGGGCAAGGTGGAGACGTCATGAAGGAGGCGGGGAGACACCCGACCGGGTGGACCACCCTCAGGAACAGACAGACACGCCAGTCAACCCCAGATGCCCCGCCCTCATCGGTCTTTTTCCTTCTCTTTTGTCTCTTGACTGTCAACCCTCCCCTCCTCCAGGTCTCTCCTTCCCTGCTCAAGTCCCCTTCCCTCCCCACCCCTTCCCCCACCCCATTTTCAGGTCCCTGATCTCTCAGCCTTCCTCCCTGTTCCACCAAAGCCAGTCTCAAAACCAAGAGAGAGCAAAGGAGAAATGTTGTGTCACTGCAAAGAGCCTTCTGGCTCTCAAATCAGCTCATAGCCGGGGATTGTGGGCAAAGATTTCCTGGAAATGACCAGGCTGAAACCCGGTTATGTGGGCCATCCAAGTTGGCCAACCCTAGCCAGCCTGCCATCTGGCGAGGCATCCATCCATCTGGTCAACCTTTATAATAAGCGTCTACTGTGTGCCAGCCAGGCCCAGGGTGGCGGGGACACCCGGGTTACCAGGAGATTTTTCTCAAAGAGGCAGCCCCCAAAGAGAAGAGATGGCTATCCACACAGCAAATAAAGCTTCAGTGTGACCTTGCCAGCCCAGGTGGCCTTCGGGGGCACCACAGGGGCACTTGGGCAAGGGAGACACTGCCCTAGATGGCACCCTGGAAGGCCTCAGAAGGAGGGACCCACTGATGGGTCCCCAAGTGACCACAAGATTCCTCCTGGGGCTGAGTAGAAGGCATTTATTTGCCTGAACACTCCTCTGTCCAAAGTTGAATTCCCTGGTGCCTTTTCCTGCTGATGCTGGAGGTCATGGCCGAGGTCCCTGAGGACGGATGCCGTCTCCCTGCTGCCTGTCTCCCTGTGCACCAGGGGAATTGTCCTGTGTCCTGGGTGCCGGAACGGTGTGCTGGCTGGTACCGCTGTCGCTGGTCACACGGGACCACTGACTGCAGGAAAAGTGGCCGAATTTTCATCTCATTCCATTGGGATGCGACAGCGTGGGCCTCGGCACCAGGGAGGCCGCCCCATCAGACCCACGTCCACTCCGTTTTCGACACATCTGTCCTTAAGGGGCGCTGTCTCCAGGAGCCGGGGCTGCACCCATGCAGGTGGGCAGACACACGAAAAACACCCATTTCCTTATTTGCTCAAACTCCAGGGAAACCTGACGCGCAGGCCCCATTTTGCCAGCTCTGCGGGATGGCTCTGTGGGAATCTGGGCTCAGTGTGAGTGGGGAACCCCTCACCCCACCTGGGGCCAGGCCATGCAGCATGCCCAGGGTCATAGGGAGCAGCCGGGCATTGGGCAATGCAAGCTTCCTCCTGGCAGGGGTGCTGTCTGGCCCCAGAACCCTTCAGAGAGGGCGAGTTTAGGAGTCTACAGCCCCTCCCCCTCCTCCAGGCATGGGGTCAAGGGTCCCAGCTTCTAACAGAACCTGAGACCCTGCCCCACCCCAGGCAGGCGCGTCTTCCCTTCCCACCTTCAAGCTTCTCTCCTTCCCGCCAATATTCTTGGCAGAAAATCTGTCTTGCTTCAGGCTTTCCACAGGGAGAAGAGAGCCAGAGGCCGGGAAAGACATTTGTGCCGAAGGGGATAGCATGTGCAAAGGGACAGAGGCCACTAAGCCCAGAGGCCACCGGTTGCCAGGCTGGCGGCTCAGAGCAGCTCATGCTAGCGGTGGCAACTCACTGAGTATGCGTCACGCTATCATCCCAACGGGTGACGTCACCACGCTGTCATCCCAACACGTGACGTCACCACACCCAATTCGCAGCTGAGGTAACTGAGGTTCGCGGGGGTGAGACAGTTGGGCCAAGGTCTCCTGGGATTGAAACCTGGCCTCAGGGACGGGGAACAGGTGAGGAGCGAGGAGGGAGGTGAGGCCTCGGGAAGTGGGGGTGACCCCGACAGGAGAGGCCAAGCCTTCTGGCCGGAGATGAGTCAAGGACGCATCTGGGTAACCCGGGCCTAGACTCTGAGTCATCCAGGTGACTCCAGAAATCAGGAGACCGGGGCTGCCTGGCATCCCGAGGCCCTGCCCTGTCTCTGAGCAAGCGCCTTCCCAGCGCCTATTAATAATTAGCCACAGGAAGGCCTTCGCAGTTAATGAGTAAACCCATTATCTCTCTTCCAGGGAGCTCAGCCCACTGCCCTGGGCTGGTGGCAGGAAGAGGGGGGGGGAGGAGGAGGAGGGGAGTGACATCACCAGCGACGCCCCCTTTCCCTGGGAGACCCTGGGAGAGGAGGACTGTGGTAAGACTGGACTCAGAGTCATAAGACCTGGGCCCCGGGGCCAGGTGCTCTCTGATGGTCCAGGTCCTCCAACTGCAGGGAGGGCCGGCTCCCAGCCTTGTCCCACATGACATAACGAGTGCATTTATTGTAATCATTATTTTAAATATTTTTATTGATCTCAGAGAGGAAGGGGGAAGGAGAGAGAGAAAGAAACATCAATGATGAGAGACAATCATTGATGGGCGGCCTCCTGCACACCCCCTACTGGGGATGGAGCCCACACCCCGGACATGTGCCCTTGACTGGAGTTGAACCCAGGAGCCTTCAGGCCACGGGCCGATGCTCTATCCATTGAGCCAGACTGGCCAGGGCTGAGAGGTTACTCGCCTGTAGAAGTTGCTTGCATTCAGAAGTGGCTTGTTCCTTCCAAAGAAAGAATGTGGTTTTGGGGCCCATCCAGACGTGGTGGCTGAGGACAGACTTGGAAGGCGGGCTGCCTGGGTTGGAGTCTCAGCCCCACCACTTGCTCGCTGGCCCATCTTGCGCAAATGAGTTGATGTGCTTCTGCCTTGATGTTTCTATTTATAAAGCAGGGATGCTAAAAATAGTCCCCTTCGTCTTGAGATGTGGGGAAGGTTATGATTATTGCACGCACATGGCTTACAAGAATTCCTAGTACCTGTGTACTCAATACGCATCGGCCTTTGCCATTAGCCGCAGGCCCCTGCCAGGCTCAGCTTCTCCATCTGCAACATGGGGGCAGAACCACTTCCGTGGGTACAAATTCAGGCACTGCAAGCCCCGCCCCTCCGCCTCTCCTCCCAGGAGCCCTCAGTGAGACATTCTGAGTGTCCACCCAGGAGGGCTCCCTGGGCAGGGGGAGCTCAGGGCGAGGAGGAGGTGAGGGAGGTGGTGACAGCAGGGCAGGGGCAGAGACAAGGACAGGTGCCAAAGGAAGGCTGGGCACTGTCCCATTCTTTTCTCTTTTTTAAAATATATTTTTATTGATTTCAGAGAGGAAGGGAGAGGGACTTTTCTTGAATGGCTGGACGTGTCTGTGGATTTAGTGCAATTCTGAATTGTCTCATCCTTCTACAGGGAATATTTACTTCTGATACATTTTTGTGTTTTTATTATGTGAGTAACAACCATTGCTAGAACATTTCCTAGTGCAGACTATGCTCAAGATTGAACGAGGTCCTGCCGACGCTAAATGACACTAAAGGGAAAGTCACTGACTACCTGGGCAAACATACATTTCAACCCGGTGGGCGCCAGAGGTTGCCTGTGTGTTTTAGGCAGACGGGGGAACTGAGGCTCTACCTGCCCCAGGTGTGGCCGTGGGGGCTCTGTCCCGTGTCCCCTGTGTCACCTGGCAGGTTGGGGGGACTGTGGCAGCCAGGTTCCCTCTTCTCCCGACACTCCTCCAAGGAGACAGCCATTACCTGGATGTTCCCATGAGGTCCAACAGCCTTGTCATGTCACCAGCACCCTGTCCAGCTAACATACAGTCTGTGGGTCAATTTAGCTTCGGAAAGTGTCACAAGTAAAATAATAATAATAGCAATAATAGTAATAAATAATGCAGTAGCTTTGCCAGGCCTGGGGCAAGGGCTGGGTTGCTTTATGGTATTAGCCAAGCCTGGGTCTCAGCTTCCTCATTTGTGAAATGGACCTAAAAGCACCCACACTGCCCACAGAACAGGTGGGACCTCCCTCTGTGCCCTGCACGGTAGGAGAGGACATCACACACACGCCTTTCTACCTGCCAGGGGACCTCTCTGAACCTGGCTCGGTTTTAAGCACAGGCTTGATGGTCTCCCCTCCACCCCTCCCTTGTTGGCTGTGGACCAGCGCAGCTATGCCTTGATCTTCTTGTACCTTGCAAATAGCACGAACTCCTCCTGGCCCAACCTGCCCTTCCCTGTAAATATATGCAGGTCTGTGGCTTGCAGGGTAAATGCTTGTGTCCTGATCCCCTGGAGGGAGAGGGGGAGGTGTCGATTGCAACACCCCCTCCTCCTGCATTTGATGCTGGTGGTGTGCAATGGCACAGGCTGCTAGAATGCCTTGTGGGGTGACAATTTCAGTCTCTGTCCAGAGAGGGGAGCAACAGCCCCTGCAGAACCTGTGCTGTCCCTGTGCTGTGGTTTAGGAGGCTCTCAGCAAGGGTTTAGCTTCAGAGAGAATAATAATAATGACAATGATAGTGATGACAATAACGATGGTGATGATGATGTAGCCTTGCCTTCCTATTGGGCAGGATAATTTATAAACCAAGACAGAATTTCCCACCGGATTCAGCAAAGGAGGGCTGAGGTTGATTTAATTTAACACAAGAAATGTAGTCAGGCGAAGGCCCTTCTCTGACCGGCTTGGGAGGCAAATACCTTGGCGGCCACAGAATCCTTGTGCATTTCTCCAGCCAGGTCCCCGGCAAGGGTGGACCAGAGCTGATGTCAAGAGCCTGAGGGCCAGGGGGAGATCTACTCAGATTCAAGTCTAACTTCTCTCCCGATAAGGACAAGGGTCCACTCAGAAAGCGCCTGCCGCCTCAGAGGAGGAAGGGGCAGGTCAGTCTTGGGAGAGGCCGGAGAGCCCTCTGTCTCCTGAGCCTGATGGCCACAGGAGCCCTAAGCGGAGGGTCTCAGCGGAAGTTCAAATCTTCGCCCTTCCTTCCTTTTCTCCCTCCTTTCTTGCGTTCACTTAGCAAACACCCCTTCAGTCTTGCCTGCCCTGTGCAAGGCGGTGCGCTCCCAAGATGGAGGCACTGCTGACCCTGTGTGCAGGGAACTCTCCCTGCAGAGCCCGGAGACAGACGGGGAGGCGCCTGGTGGGACAGGGCAGGCCTGCGGGCAGGTTCAGCTGGAGGTGCAGGTGGTGGTGGTGGTGGTGGTGGAGGCATGGTTAAGCCAGGGAGGTGGGCGGGCCATGAGGGGCCGGTGATTTCCCAATGAGAGGCTGTCGGGCACGCCTGCGGGCTCCTCAAAGCGCCCACGCACAGCCTTTCAGAGAAAATGAGGGACATTTCCTCGGGCCCTGTCCTCAGAGATGAGGAGTCTCCCCTAACTGCCCTGGATGACCTGCCGGCCTTCTGATTTAATCTTGAAAGGACAGCTGAGAACAAAGCCAATGCCGAGTGAAACTTACCTGGGAGAGGCCGAGAGCTGGAGAGATGGAGGCCCGGGACACCAGGCCCTGGATCCAGCCACACCTGAAGCCATCCTCCTCTGGACTTCACTGCAGCATGAGCCTCTCGGTATGCCTTGTCTTTTATTGCTTAAGCCATTTGGAATTCTATCTGTGCCACACGCACATGACAGAGTTCTCACTAATAGACAGGAAAGTAGGCAGTGCTCTGGGGATCAGAACTCAGCGAGGTCACGTGCACCCGAATCTAACCTCATGCTAATCTAAATGTTTCCTGCTTCCAATATCTTTTCAGGAGGACTTTCCAGACCCTCCAGCATTGGTTAGAGTATAGGTCATAGGGCACCCTAGGACCCGATCTTCTTACTGAACATCTGCAACAATTGGAATTATGTGGTCATGACTTTTTTTTTTCCAATTGATTTCAGAGAGAGGAAGGGAGAGGGAGAGATAGAAACGTCAATAATGGGAGAGAAACATCAATAATGAGAGAGATCATCATTGATCGGCTGCCTCCTGCACACCCTCACACTGGGGATCGAGCCTGCAGCCTGGGCATGTGCCCTGACCAGGAATCAAACCGTGACCTCCTGGTTCATAAGGCGATGCTCAGCCACCGATTTGCACCGGCTGGACAGTTGTGCATTTTTTAATTCTCAGCACCTCTCACAGTGCGTGATGGATTGTCAATGCTGACAGCCAGGTATTGAATGAGAACAAGATGAATGCAGCTGGCAGAGAATCTGGGGGATTTCCTGGAGGAGATGACCCGGAGCCTGGCCTGGGACAGTGACTCAGGCAGGATGGGCTGGGGCAGGCTGCAGCCACAAAACCCTCTGAACCCCAGGGCAGCACGGTTTATTTCTTCCCCAGATCCCAGGTCCTTCTGGGGTCAGCGGGGACTCTGCCCAGGTTTCCTCCCTCCAGGTCCCTGCGGATGGAGCCCCGCCCTGTGTGGCTAGTGGCGCGAGCAGTGTCAGGTGAAGGACAGGCTG
Organism: Murina feae; assembly: GCA_004026665.1. Classification (NCBI taxonomy): domain Eukaryota; kingdom Metazoa; phylum Chordata; class Mammalia; order Chiroptera; family Vespertilionidae; genus Murina; species Murina feae. Next base: position 81,220 of record PVJC01001267.1, read on the forward strand.
CTTTAACGTTCCCATCGGACGTGACACAGATCACTCCCACTCCCCACTCGTGGTCAATGCAGGTCCTGTGGATATGCCCCCCCTTAGGAGGAGGGGTGGGCGGCGAGGAGCCGGGGTGGGTGGCCCACGAGCCTGGGGCTCCCCTGAGGAGTGAGTTCTCCGTAGGTGAAGGGGGTGTGGGAGTGCTTTCTAGAAGGAGGACAAAGCCTGGCCAGAGACTCAGAGGTGAAGGCGTGAGGGGTGTATTCAAGGGAAAGCGGTGAGTAACCCGGTGACTGGGCGGAGAGGAGTCTGGACACGTGTGAGGCCATCTCCATGGCCACACAGGAGGGCGTGGGGAACTTGGCAGGTGACAGGAGCAATGGCAGGTGTAGTCGGGCAGGACCTGTGAGCGAGGTGGTTCACAGTGACAGCCAAGCATGGATGGAGAGAACTGGGGAGGGCGGCTGAGAAAATGGGGCAGCCGCTGGGGGCCAGGCAAGGGCCGCGGGAGCAGGCCGGTAAGTAGGTCCCTCTGTGGATGTGCTGCAGACATGTGTTCAATACGTATTAACCAGCCCAGTGGCGGCGTGGCTCAGTGGCTGAGCATCGACCTCTGAACCAGAGGTCACGGTTCGATTCCCGGTCAGGGCACCTGCCCAGGTTGCAGGCTCCATCCTCAGTGTGAGGTGTGCAGGGGGCAGCCGATCAATGATTCTCTCTCATCATTGAGATTTCTATCTCTCTCTCTCTTTCTCCCTTCCTCTCTGAAATCAAGTAAAAATACATAAAAACAAACAAACAAAAATAATCTGATGGTTCCACTCAGCCACTTCCTCCGTGGGCACTGGAGGAGGTGATGCGCAGAGAGGTGGGGGAGCTGCCCAAGGACCACAGCCCCCAGGTGCGGAAACAGTTGTTCTCCCCGTGAACTCCAGCTGCCCCTCGAGTCTCCCTCCGCCTGGCGTCCCCACACATTCCAAGGAAGAGGGTTGGGAACCGCTGATCCCTATGGTCCTTTCAGGTCAAACCTCCTAAGATAAAGGTGGAGGTGCTGCTAACTAGAAATTTCTGGGGGACATTAGTCCAGAAAACCCAGTCTCATCCTTGGTGGAGTCACAGCACATGCACATGTGCTAAGTGATCTACTTCCATTGCTGACCAGCGAGAAAGAAGTAATTAAACAGCTCAGCGCAACAGTGCCTGCATCGGGCTCCCAGAGCTTCTGCTGCCTCCGCCGGCCTGGGCTGGGGACCTGAGGTGGGGGCACCTCTCAGTTCCCAGGGTGGGGGGCCACTCCATCGAGTGAGCATCCTACACCTGGGTGTGCACCCAGGGTTGCCCCAAAGCCAGTCTTCCCTGGAGCATCGCCACACAAAAACGGTTGCATGCAGCACTAGGTGGGAGAAGCCACATGAACAGGAAGAAGCTGGCTCGGCGGGGCCTGGGAGAGGACGTGTGGGGTCCGAGGGCACCGTCCACAGCACTTTTCCAAGCTGATGTGGACTCTGTAAGGGTCCCCGTTTCACCCGGGTTTTATTTTATTTATTTTTATTATTACTATTTTTCATTCTCACCTGAGGATGTTTCCCCATTGATTCTTGGAGAGAGTGGAAGGGAGGGGGAGAGGCAGAGAGAAACATCGATGTGAGAGAGACACATTGATTGGTTGCCTCCTGCATGTGCCCCAACCAGGGCCGGCGATCAAGCCTGCAACCAAGGTCTGTGCCCTTGACCGGAATCGAAACGGGGACCCTCTGGTCCACAGGCCACCACTCTATCCACTGAGCCAAACCGGCTAGGGCTACCCTGGTTTCAAAAATTCCTCCTTCACTGTGTTAATTCTTTTCTCCTCCCTGTGCTCCTGGAATCACCCCTCCCCTTCCCCCTAAGTTCTCTGCTCATGGGGCTCCTCAGCACAAACCCAGACTCCCATTGGGCAACTTGGGGGGCCCCTGGCTGCAGGTCTGCACTGCTCTGCGTGCTCTGCCCCAGAGACTTCCTCAAAGGGGCAGGAAATGACCTCGCCAGGCAGAGCGCCCTGCGCCAGCCCCCACACTGGGCTTGCTTGCGTTCCTGAAGGAGTAGGCTCTGTACCTTGGGCGGGCAGCAAACCACAGGTGCTCAAGACATGGCTGTTGAAAGCCTGGGCAGTCAAGGTCAGTGCAATGGTTGAGAGTGAGGGGTACAAGCAGGCTGCTAGAGATTGCTAGGCATGGCAGGGTCTTCAGACAACAGGAGGCTGTGGAGGAGGCACGCTTCCGGTCAGCGCCCCGACCCCTGTCCTGCATGGCGCCTGCACAGTGTAGGCGCCCATCCAGTTCCCTCGTGAAGCAGTGGGGCTGCCCTTTCTGTGACTGGGGGCATTGAGAACCAGGCTCTCGACTGTGCCTCAGGGCAGGACTTTGCCTTTTCGGTGTTTTTCCCAGTGGCTGAGCACAGGGCCTGGCTCAGCAGAGGCTCCAGAAGTATTTGTGGAGCCCTAGCTGGTTTGGCTCAGCGGATAGAGCATTGGATTGCGGACTGGAAGGCCCCAGGTTCGACGCTGGTTAAGGGTGCATGCTCAGGTTTTGGGCTTGGTCCCCAGTGTGGGGTGCACAGGTGGCAGCCGATCCAATGATTCTCTCTCATCATTGATGTTTCTACCTCTTTCTCCTTCTCCCTTCCTCTCTGAGATTAATAAACATATATTAAAAAATATCTGTAGAATGACAGGGTAAGTAGATGTCAGGACCCAGGGAGGTAATGGGGCACCCAGTGGACAGCCAAGTCCCCTGCTCTGAGCAGAGGGAGGAGGAGGGTGGGTGGTGAGGGCACAGGAGCCTGCTCAGGCCAAGCGAGCAGGGGGCTGGGGACAAGGACTGTTGGTGGCATCCCTTTCCTCTGCAATGATGTTCCTCCAGTGCCGTGTCTCTCCCCAGGGCTGCACATTAGAATGACCTGGGGGGCTTTTAAACCCCCCCCCCATGCCTGCTCCGCACTCCCTGAGGTTCTGATGACTGGCTCGTGGGGCCCTGGTGCCCCCCTTCCCACCTTATTAAAGAACCGTCTGCTGGGTATTCCAGTGTGTGGTGCAGGCTGAGCACACAGAGGCAGCTGTTAAACAACAACCCCACAGAGGCGGGCTAAGGGGGGAGAGGGTGCTGGGGAAGTTCCAGGAACCAGGACAGGAGCCTTGAGACTCCCTGGCCAGGCTCGGGGGAGGCGAGAAGGCCTGGGGTGGGGGTGGGGGGGGGCGCAGGCCGAGGGTTAGGTGGGTTTAGAGAGGGAGGCAGAGAGGCAGGGGCTCGCCAGGCCTTAGGATGGGCGGGCAGGATGGGTGAGCTGACACCCTGACACCCGGACGCAGGCTTTCAGCGGGGAGCTGATGCAACAAGGGGGGGCCTTGGAGGGCGAATCCCAGGGAGCTGGTGGGGGCGGGGCGCACGGGAGGCAGCCAGGCAGGAAAGCCACCCCATGTGGCTGGGGAACTAAGACCTGGAGAAGCCGGGGAGGGGCCCCAAAAGGGATGTCAGCGTGTAGCCTAACGGGACTCAAAAGAAGAAACTCTGAGGCCGATATGGGGGCCTCCCTGTCACACAGGGACACACGGAAGTCCACGTGCACATACATGAGCGCGCACAAGCACAAGCACACGAACGCATCCCCGTGCACGTCCGCCACTGCAAGCGGTGAGGTCCCGGGCTTGCGGGCGCGGGAGGGGCCGGCAGAGCCCCGGGTCCGCCCCCCCGCGCCCCTGCTCGGGCTTGCGCAACAGGCGGACCGCGGGCGGGCGCTGGCAGAGCTGGCGGAGCCGAGGTGGGCGCGGCGCGGCGCGGCCGGGAGGAGCGGGCAGGGGTGTGTCCCGCCGCCGGGGGCGGGGCGGGGCGAGCGCGGGGCGGGGCCGCGGCGCCTATAAAGTCTCCCTCCTCCGGGACATAAACAAACCTCGCCTGGCTCTTGGCTCCAGCTCCGGAGGAGCGCACGCCCATCATCGCGGTTCCTCTCCGTTGTCGCCTGGCACCGCCAGCCTCGCTCCAGCTCCGGTCGCCTCTCCCTCTCCTTTGGGTAAGCCCGTGCCCGCTCCCCGCCGGGCAGAGGGGGTCTGTCGCCCGTGGACGCTGCTGCAGCCCCTGGACCGTGCTGTGCGGTCCCAGGAGCTGCAAGTGCGCGGCGATCCGGGCGCGGGTGTGTGCAGGGCTTTGGGGCGCGGGCACCTCCGGAGCGGGAGGCTCCCACTAGGGAAGAGGAGGAGGAAAAAGGACGAGTCCCCGCGCTTCTCTCCTGCAGCTGGGGATGCGGGGTCCTGGGGATCTAGGAGGCGGTGGAGAGCCGGCGGAGGACACCTGGGTCCCCCTTCCCAAGGTCCCCCCAGAACCACCGCTGGCCGCGCGGGAGTGGGAGCGGGAGCGGGAGGAGGGCCTGGGGGTGTGCGCGCGCGTGTGTGGAGGGGGCTGTGGGGGTCGAGGCCGTGCCGCCCGAGTCGGGTGTCTGGGGAAGGAGGGATTGCGCGCGTGTGTGGAAAGGAGGTGGGGAGAAGCTGGAGATGAGGCTGGAGAAGGGGTGTGGCTGCGTCTGGTTCCCTAACTGACTGAGCCAGAAAGGATACGTCTCTGCAAAGCGGGGGCTGATTGAGCCTGGACGCCAGGGGTGTGTGTGTGTGTGTGTGTGTGTGTGTGTGTGTGTGTGTGAGAGAGAGAGAGAGAGAGAGAGAGAGAGAGAGAGAGAGAGAGAGAAAGAGAAAGAGAGAATGAGAATGAGGTGTGTCAGCTCCCACAATATGCGCAGGAGCCAGTGTTGCGTGCGCTGTGGGCAGGGTGTGCCCCCAGAGGTGGCTGGGGTTGGCGCTGTGGCCCGCATGGTGGGTTACCTGGCCCAGAGGGGTCCTGCGGGCCCTGGTGGCCCTGTGCCCGCTGAGTTATGAATGGCGTCATTTTCGCCTCCACCCACCCTCCCCCGCTTTCCCTCTCGTCCCTGCCTGGCCTGCCCGGCCTGCTCTCCAGGGGAGAGAACAGCTGGAGTTGCTCGGCCATCCGGGGAGCGCCTCCTCTGTCTCTGCTTCGGCCCAGGGCAGGGCTGCGCAGCCTGGTGGGGTCAGGGGAGAGGCGCTGTCCCCGCCTTTGTCAAATGAGTAGCTGAAGCTGGGTTTTAGTGGATGGTTCTCTTAACCCACCCCTACCCCACCCCTCTACCCACACCCCCAACATACAAGCACACCCCCCTCTCCCCTCCCCGCCCCAATTCTGCTGTCTGTCGCCTCTGCCTCTGTTGTCAGACACCTCTGCGGGCAGGGGCAGCCCCCATCTGTGGCGGGGAAGGGGGAGGTGCCTGGAAGCCGGTGTGGGGGGCAGAGGTTATCATCATGACCATGACCAGCTCTTCACAGATGTCCTGGGCACTTGAGTTTGTTGGGTGCCCTTAGGTTCCTGGGAAAGATGGAAAGTTCTAAGAGAACCCGGCCACTGGCCACAAGAGAGGGCTTCAGCGCCCTCATACCACCCACCCGCGTGCCAGGCTTCCCTCAGCCACCTCGAAGGGACGGATATCTAAATGCAAACCTTCCCGCTATGCAAACCTGGTTTCAAGGCAAACCGTCCAGCCCAGCCTGCTCCTGTGGAGAAACGTTGGCGTCTTTACTAAGTTTCCCAAAGGCGAATAGAAATAAGCAAGGCACAGAGAGAGCAGACCCAGCGCCTGCCTGCCAAGGGCTCACCAGCCAGGGGCGAAGTGGGGGCGGCACAGACCATAGGGCTGGGTGCCCAGTGCTGGGGGTTGGGGTAGGGAGAGTCAGGAAGTGGGAGACGCCTCCAGAGGAACGGGGATCTGGTATCAGGAGCGAAAGTTGGGGTGATCCCCAGGATGAGCTGCAGGAGGGTGAGGAGCAAGGCTATGTCGGCAGTGCCTGGACCAGGGCCTGGCCCAGGGGAGGAGCTCAGGCACTGGATGGCCAGGTGGTCTCTGCAGACAGCACAGCATGGGGTTTGGCTTCTCCTGAGACAGCAGCAAAGCCGGGTGTGCCGGCCATTGCTTTGTTCACTTGGAAGGGAACTACTCACTCTCACACCTGGCTGGTCCCCCTTCTTCCCATTTTACAGTTGGGAACCTGAGGCCCAGGTAGCACTGGAAGCTGCCTCTCCAGGCCCCTCTGCTGTGGGAATTGGAAGGGGTCGGAGATGCTCTCAGAGGGTAGAAGTCCATCGAATCTCCAGGAGTTCCTGGTGAGGAAATGTTCCGGACAGTATGCGGGCAGGTTTCGTGTGTTTACGTGTGTTTAGTGCACATCAGGTGTCCTTGAGTCACTAACAGAAGCCCTCTGGCTTGAGAAAGAGCGCCGCACGCCTCCCTCCTCCCATGCCGCCCGCCCAGTGGTGGCTGGCTGGCTCCAGGCTGCCCCCTCCAGGTTGGACTGAAGATCTGATCTGAGCTGGGGCCCCTGGGGTGCCCAGAACCTCCGGCCTGAGCTGCCTCGGTGTGGGTGGGAAGGAAGGGTTCCATTGTGTTTTCTGATGGGACCCAGCTCCCGGGAACCCCATCCAAGGCATGACTCAAGTTCCCTGAGCCTCCCAAAGGAAGCCAGGGCGATGACTCAGCATCTAAGATTCTAGCGGGAGGGGTGAGGGAAGGGGCAGGACATCTTTACAGGTCAGCTGCCGCATCCCCTCACCCCTAACGTCCTCGAAACAGCTCTGCTTCTGCCTCAGCCGTGTTGGCTCCACTGAATGGATGAGCAAACTGAGGCCAGGGAGTTGAAGGAACTCGCCTGTAGCCCATGGGGCTCAGAGTGGGAGAGCCAGGCTTTGAACCCGGAGAGTCGGACTTGAAAACCGGTGTTCTTTTCCCTGACACATTAGGGTGATTGGAGAGCTGCTGGGGTGAGAGGCCTAGGCAGGCAATTAGGGGCTCAGTGCCTCAGTTTCTCCCCCTGGAAAATGAGGATCATACCCTTGGCCTCATGAGGACGTGTGGTGTTAACTGAGTTGATTCACATTCACCAGTTGAGAATAGGGCTCTTCCTGTTCTCACTAATCTCACACATGACCTTCTCAAGGCATCTCCTCGGCCAGCCATCGGGGCCAGGGACCTGGACCTGTCTGTGGGCCATGGACTTTGCGTCCTGGTTCATTGCAGCTGCCCTGCCTGCCTCCTGGCCTCAGTCTGGTCCCGAGCCTGCCCTCGTATTTGTCCCCTGTCTCTGCAACTGACGACTGCTGTGCTATCAGGCTGTGTTGCAGACCCCAGGACGAGTTTCCAAATGCTGCCTGGTCTCCCGCTGCACAGAGGACGGGAGGTTTGGGTGCCAGATGAGGCTAATGATGCTCCGGGTGGGGTGGGCGTCCTGTGAGGAGAGACCTGGGCCCCTGGGTGCCTGCGTTGGCAACATGGAATGGAACAGATCACAGAATTCGGAGCCATTGGCAGGTCTGTGTGGGATCCCGTCTTCAACTTCCCTTCCTCACAATTTCCGCCGTCCTGCCCACCCTGCCCCACCTCTGGGGACTCTTCTGGAGACACTTGCAGCTTAAGGGCGTTCCTCCAGCGGAGGTGGGAGCAAACGAGACTCCGTCGCCGTCTGGAATGCCCATGCCGGAGGTCATCCACTCTGTACTCCCGCCTCCTCAGGCCCGTGGAGACCTCGGGACAGCCTCACGTGTAGACCCAGGGCAGCGCGCTTACAGAGGCGGCGGGGCTGGGCTTTCATCCTGCGGCCCCATCCTGACCCCGGCTCCACCCCCTTGGCTCTGGGAAGGTTCTGGGCAGCCCCTCTGAGTGTGGGTCCAAGAGGCATTCTTGAGGATGAGGTCACTGTCAGGCTCCAGCCCGGGACCCTCACCCTGCCCCGGTCCACGCCGTCGCCCTGCTCTCTCCAGACATTGTCCTGCAGGCGGGTTGGGCGCCCTCCGGGTCCCCATGCTGCCCTCCTTGGACCATTCTGGACTGTATTTCTCTACTCACTCCCTTGGGCCGGAGCAGGCACTCTGAGTTGGTCAGAAGGAAACCTCCATTTGAGAAGGAACGGCCTCGGGCCACCTTGTTAGGAAAGGTCGGGGGGCTGCCCAGACGGAGGGTGGAAGGACCGTTGTGGGGAGGACACTGTCGCGTGGCGAGCATCCCATCTCGGGTCACAGGGTTTGCAGGAAGGATCTGGTTCCACTTCCTCCATGAACACTGGCCCCGTTTGTGTGCGTTCAACACACCACCCCCGGGCCGTCCAGTGAGCTCAGCCCTGTCTCCCAGATTCGCAGAAAAACCCTGTAGCCTGACCCGGGTCCTCAGCTTCTGGTCATTACACGCGTCCCCTCAGACCAGGGGTGGGGAGGGCCATTGGGATGTTTATAACGTCATTCACGGGCCATACAAAGCGATCCACTTAAAAAGCAGCCAAACATCGCATTAACTCACCCCTACTGCCTTGGCAGGCCCAGACCACGTGATTTCGTGGACCTTGTGTGGCTGGCTGGTTGGACGGTCCCACCCCTGCCTCAGACAGCCTGCCAAACAAATCGTTCCTGCTGCCTCCTGGCCAGTGTTGCTCAGTGGGTTGAGCTCCAGCCATGCACCAAGAGGTCGCAGGTTCGATTCCCAGTCGGGGCACATGCCTACTCGATCTCCAATAGGAGGTGTGCAGGAGGCAGCCGGTCGATGTTCCTGGTGCATAGATGTTTCTATCTCTCTCCCCCTCTCCCTTTCTCTCTCTCTCAAATTGATAAAAAGATATTTTAGAAAAAATCGTTTCAGCTGCCGAAACTCCACGAAGCACACTGCCTGCAGGTTTCGGGGTGGCGCTGCAGGGAAAGGGGGTGGGCGATGATGACCCCAGACCCTCTGCTTCCTGCTACCTGGGCCCAGACCCTCTCCCCGCCTCCCCAAGGACCTGGGCTCCAGGGAGCACCGAGGAAGGCCGTGCCAGCTCCAGCCGTGCGCCTGGGGGACCGTGCCCTCGGCGCGCTTCTGCTGGCAGCGTTCCTGCTCCGTTCTTCCCGCACCAGAGCATTCTTTGAATGCTGCTGAGCTCCAGGCTCCGTGCAGAGCACTGGGAGCCCTGGGAATTCCAGGTCTGGCTGTCTGCTCCAGCATCGCTGCTTACTCTCCACCTCCCTGCCCCGAAACGAGGACGTTTCCGAAGGTCCTCACTGTTGACCAGGTTGATTCCATAAGAAAAAGCATTGAGAGCCGGCTGGCGCGGCTCCACGGCTGAGCGTTCACCCATGAACCAGGAGGTCCCGGTTCCATTCCCGGTCAGAGCATGTGCCCCGGCTGCGGACTTGTCTCCAGCGTGGGGTTTGTGGAAGGCAGCTGATCCATGATTCTCTCTCATCATTGATGTTTCTACCTCTCTCCCTTCTTCTCTGAAATCAATAAAAACATATGTTTTTTTTAAAAAGGAAGAACGAAATCTTGAGTGTGAAGGCCCCGAGTTTCAGATATGCAGAAAGGACCCAAGAACATAGCCACAGCAAGGTGGGGTGTCCAGGGCGTACCCCAAGGCTGCTTTCCAGGAGGCCCATGGGGACCTGGCGCTGTTCTCTGGAACCTTCTGGGAAGATACTGAGCCCCTTTCCAGCTCGTCCTAGAAGCGCCCAGCGAGCTGGAAAGAGCTGTGGCTTGGAAGCCGCGTGCTGCCGAGCGGACAACAGCCAGGCTGGTGCTGCCACACTCAATGCAAGGGTGTCAGCAAGCTCTCTCCCACCCTCTTTCTCTGCTTCATTAAAGGACTCCAGGAGGTGTGGTCCCCCCCCACACACCCACACACACCCACTCCTGCACCCACATCCTAGGGGGAAGTTTCCCATCTTCCCCCGTGGGGAGCAGTCAGGCTTTTGGGGAGTCACGTGGGCCTTTGCACTTGAGCCTCAGGGTGGGTGGGCTGGTGACACCTGTCCTCCCAGGGCCTCCTTGCAGAATGAAGCTGCAGCCGCTCTTTCAGAGTGTTGAGTTGGCAGTTTCAGAAGCCTCTGAGTCCTCCGAAGGGAGAAGAGGAAAATCTAGTGGTGGGCTTTGCCCGAAGCTTGGCCTGCTCGTGGCGGCACCCTGGGGACTTTGGAGGGTGGGGGGAGATGTTGGTGAGCTCCCCCTCACCCCCCACTGACCCACACAGGTCCCTTCCTTGGAGCATCCCACCTGGGCTAAGGTGGGCGCACGCTTGTGTGCACATGTACTGCGCGTGGAGGTCACGTCATCTGAGCTGTGAGGGTCTTCACCTGTGCCAGTGTGACACTCAGTGACCCCGGGCACATTTCCTAACGTCTCTGTGCCTCGGTTTCCCCATCCATGAAATGGTGCCTGTTTGCTAGGGTTGCTCAAAGGCAGGGCAGAGTTCGGAGCCCAGCAAGCCCCACAGGAGCCGTCCCTGTTGCTGGGATCGTGGGCGTCCGTGTGGGTTTCTCCTGGGCCAGGCTGGCTGGGGGGGCCGCATCCCTGAGACCCTGTGGTTGTCGTGGAGGTTCCAGGGGCTCAGGAGGGCTTGCTGAAGAGGGTGTGCCCCAAGTGGGCGCCCCTAGGTGCCGGAGATGGAGGGAGGCTCCCGTCTCACAGACAGCGAGGGTCCTGCGGTCAGGAGCGGGACATGGACTTCCAGGCCTATCGGGCCGCGCCCCGGCGAGACGCCTGTGTCCGCGGCCTCTGGGCAGCGCTGTCCCGCCTCAGCTCCCATCCACCCACGTTTCTCGGGGACCATGTGATGCGCCTGGAGCACAGGCTGCCTGTTTACAGATGGGGGGTGAATGCCATGGTCCGAGTCATGTGGCGAGAGGGTGGCGGCGTTCCCATGCCCGACTCGTAAGCCGGGTTTTCGCTGCTCTGCCGCGGCTTTTGAGAATGGCAGGAGCGTCCCCCTTCACCATTCTTCACAGCTCTCATGGGTGCCTCTGCCTGCGGCCCTCCGCTCCTCGAGGTCACAGTCTTGCCTTCTCCCGGCAAATCCCAGGCTCGGCTCCCCTGGAAGCCAGGATGCCCAGCTCCTTGCTGCCTGTCCCCTGGGCCTGTTGGACTGGAGAGGGATAGGCCCCCCTCCACCCCCCGGTCTTCCTTACTCAGGGACCAGCGTCCAGCGTTGCTAATGGAGAGGAGACCCACGAGGTGGCGTGTTGGGTCTGATCATTGAAAACTCACGCGGCGTTGGCCAGACGCCTTCTGCGTCCCCCTGCCCTTGCTGGGTCACTGTGAGGCCAACGGCGTATAGAACACAGGCTGTGTCCTCGTAGATGTCCCGGTCTCGGAGGCAACCAGGAAGGGACGCTGCACTGGTCAATAAGCAGCTATTTAGCAGGTTCCACGTGCCAGTGTTTAATTTCAGCCCCACTGGTACTCACTGGGAGCAGGATTATTTATGCCCATTTTACAGATGAGCAAAACCGAGGCTAAGAGGTTAGATAACTTGTTGGGAATCACAGACCTAATACATGATGACTGCCGGGCCGGGTCTGACCCTCCAGTCTTCCCCTAGCTTCTGGCCACCTGCCACTTGTCTGACGTTGGTTTTCTCTGAATTCCTTCTGGGAGGCAGAGTGAAAGGAAGACGTGGTGATAGGAACCCGTCTGGCAGCTGGCGGGGTGACAGGGGACCCGGTCTTGGCACCGAGTGGATTTTAGTGGAAGGAGCCCGGTCCGACTAACTCCCTGTCTGGAGGGGCTTCCGCCTGTGCTTCCTGGAGGGACCACACCATCCACCCTCCTGCTTGGTGGAGCGGGAGGCCCAGGAGGGGACATCTGGGCTCCTACCCACGGCGCCGCCTGTGGCCTTGCCCTGCCACCCGGTCTGCTGAACGATGACCTTGGCCCTTTTCAGCCCGACGTTCCGGGCTGGGACTTTCCAGGAGGCGGCAGAGGGGGGTGGGCACTGGCATCCAGTGCTCGGCCTCAAGCCCAGAGGAGAACTTGCTGAGCCACACAGGGCCTTGAGCGGTGAGGGGTGACCCCAGGTGTGGGTGGCGGGGGGAGAGGGCATCAGCAGAGCAGCCCCAACCGCTGCCCCTCCCTCCCAGTGAAGGAGATCAGCGTGGCCTACAGGGCAGTGTCTACGCGGGACTCCTGGTCTAGGGGTTGTGCATTTGAACCCACAGCGAAACTTCTGGAGGGAGAGCGAGATGAAGCAGTAAGAGTGTGACACAGCATAGCGGCCTCTCCGTCCTGGCCACTCATCTGCGCTGACCCATATCAGGATGTGCCTCCAACCCCTGGGACTTCAGCCTCATCCCCAGAAACCTGCAGCTGGCTGGTGTGTGAGTGTGTGTATGAGAATGTGAGTGTGTGTGTGAGAATGTGAGTGTTGGAGAGCGCGCGTGTGTGTGTCAGAGAGGAGAGAGAGAGAGAGAATGTGTGTGAGAATGTGTGAGTGTGTAAGAATGTGAGTGTGTGTGTGAGAATGTGAGTGTTGGAGAGCGCGCGCGCGCGCGCGTGTGTGTGTGTGTGTGTGTCAGAGAGGAGAGAGAGAGAATGTGTGTGAGAATGTGTGAGTGTGTGAGAATGTGAGGTGTGTGTGTTTAAGAATGTGAGTGTGAGAGTGTGTGAGAGTGAGTGAGAGTTTGAGTTTGAGTGTGAGTGTGAGTGTATGAGTGTGAGAATGTGAGTGTGAGTGTGTGTGAGTGAGAGTGAGTGAGTGTGAGAGAGTGAATGTGTGAGAGTGTGAGAGAGTGTGTGAGAGTGAGTGTGAGAGTGAGAGTATGTGAGAGTGAGAGTGTGTGAGAGTGAGTGTGAGAGTGAGAGTGTGAGAGTGAGTTGTGTGAGTGTGCGTGTGTGAGTGGGTGTGCAGGCACACGAGGTAGATTAAGAGTCGGTACTACCAGATACTCTCTGCATTCATACAGGAACGCCCTAGGCCAGTGGTTCCTAACCAGGGCGGTTTTGCCCCCAGAGGGCATTTGGCAAAGTGCACAAATGTTTTCGGTTCTCACGAGGGGGGGGGGCGGGTTGTGTGCTGTCGGTATCTGGGGGCGAGGCCAAGCGGCCGCTGACCCTGCTGTGTAGCGCCAGCCTCCTCCACCAAGGATGACCCTCCCAGGCCCAGGGTGGGCAGGTCGGGGTGGGGAGCTGTGCCCTGGAGATGCGGCGGTCATGAGGCCACATCTGCCTCAGCCTGCAGGACAGTGTGGCCTTGTGGGGCAGGCCCGTCAGGACTGGCCCGAGGAGTGGGCGGTGCTGGGGGGCCCTGGGGTGTACCTGCCCCATGAGGTGGGAGCTCCGAGGGGCAGGACTAGGTTTGCTGTTTCGTGGCCATGCCCCCGCTTGTCACATGGTAGAGCCTTGTCCACAAGGCTGTTATGGGTGCTTTGCTCCCTGCTGGGTACATGAGGGCCTGGCCCAGGAAGCCAGGTCTGATTGAGTCACAGTTTGGAACTGAGCTTCTTGAACCCCAGGGGTCTTTGAGGCCAGGTTTTGCCTCATGGAGTAGGGGCAGGTGGGAGGGAGGGGGAACCCGGGGCTGCTGGTGGGGATGGGAAGGGGAGGTCAAGCGTTTTTCCCTTGCTTCATCCAAAGCATTTCTGCTTCCTCCCCCCCTTTTTCCCCTTTTTTGGGGGGAAGGGTGTATGTAAATCTATTTTTTTATATTGAACTTCCTTATAAGATTTGCTTTAGACAAACAGCCTCAGAAATACACATTTGCAGAATTCAAGGCAACAGAGATAGGGCAAGTGTTGGCCTTCAACTGGCCCAGGTTGGCAGGATGGGGCAGCCAGCTGTCTCCCTGCCCATTGCCCCAGTGTGGGCAGCCTTGAGCATTCGGGCAGTGACCTGGATGGAGGGCCCCTGGCCCTGCCCACCCTGCCCAGGCATTTGCACTCATTAAAGGCAGGCCATCCCAGGACTGCAGCGCCCCCACTCCCAGGGACAAAGAATGCAGAGGCTGCCTCTGCTGTGCTCGTCTCCCTGCAGACTTGGGGTCCTGGGGTGCTTCCTGGTATAACCAGGGTGTCAGCCTCAGCTGTAGGGGCCAGAGGACTTTGCTCCGGGTCTGTGTTGTGCCCTGTAGGGTGATTAGCTGATCATCAGCATCTTGGTCTGCACCCACTGGACGCCAGTAGCATCTCCCAGTCATGACACAGCTGTCTCCAGCCCGGCTGGTGTGAGTCAGTGGTGAGCAGTGACCTATGAACCAGGAGGTCACGGTCCGATTCCTGGTCAGGGCACAGGCCCGGGTTGCGGGCTCGATCTCCAGTGTGGAGTGTGCAGGAGACAGCCAGTGAGTGATTCTCTCTCACCACTGACATTTCTGTCTCTCTCTCCCTCTCTCTTCTTCTCTGAAATCAATAAAAATAAATTAAAAAAAATTATCTCCAGCACAAGGCTCCATACTCAGCAATCCTGAAATATTTAAGGGAGACTAGCCAGTTTTCGGCCTCTGAGTTTAGCCCTGGCTAGTTTGGCTCAGCGGATAGAGCTTTAGCCTGTGGACTGAAGGGCCCCGGGTTTGATTCCTGTCAGGGGTGCATGTTTGGATTTTGGCTATATCCCCAGTAGGTGACATGCAGGAGGCAGCTGATCAAGGATTCTCTCTCATTATTGATGTTAAACTCTCTCCCTCTGCCTTCCTCTCTGAAATCAACAAAAATATATATTTTTAAAAGAGTGAATTTAAACACAGGCCTTGCTATTAAGCTGCATAAACCCTGTTCATCTGTTCAGCAAACTTTGCACCTGGTGTAATGCCAGGAGCCACAGGTGGGCCAGGTGGCCATACAATTAGGCTGCCCCTCCTCGGAGCCCATGGGGGGCGGCGCTGAAGAAGGCCTGGGGGGCAGGGCTGGGGGTCGGGGCTGAAGAAGGGCTGCCTGAGCCTGGCCAGGGCATACTGGCAGACCCCACTCTCACCCTGGGTCCTGTCACTCTCTGCTGGAGGGGTGACACTGCCTGGGCTTCTGGAAGGCTCTCCAGGCTGTGTAGGCGACGTGGCCGTGGGGCCAGGGTCTCGGGACCACGAACACGCTGAGTTAGCAAGGCTGTCCAACCTCAGCTTTTCATGCCTCCGGCCTCCGGGCTGGCCGCTGCCCAGGAATGCTGGCAAATATAAAACCGACTTTGTTTTCAGAATGTTCTGGAACCTGGACTCCAAAGGCTGCATAAAGGCATTCTTGTGGGGCTGGTTATCGACTGGGGGGAGTTATATGGGGCCCAGACTAGAGCATTGCAGAGGATCTGCCCCCAGAATGCCATGTGTCAGCACCGGGGTGGGAGGAGGCTGCTCGGGCTGTGCTGCTGGCTGACCTCTGAGAGGCCTCGCCAGGAGGGTCCTGGGGTGCCGGGGGCTGGGCCTTGGACCAGCCCACCTGGCTGGGGTTTCAGAGTCTGCGCTCTCTCCGTGGCGTCCGTGGGGCGTCTCTGCGTGGTGTCCGTGGGGCCTTGGGAGCTGGGGGCCTGGGTTTCTGCTCTGGAGCGTGACAATGGAGGGCCTCTCCGGCCTGGTCCTCAGCAGGTTGCCTGGTCGGTCCAGGATGCAGGATGGGTCTGTGAGTGGGGACGCCTGCCGTTTTCCTCCCTGTCCCTGCTGCCGGCTGTGGTGCTCACCTTCACTCTGGGGCTGTGTGCCTCACCCAGTGTTGGTGGGGGCTTCACTTGCGTTTATCTGGGAGAATAAATGTTTGTATCTCCAGCTCCCAGCTAAGCTCGAGGGTGTGTGCCCAGTACACGCCCCGCCCAAGCCTGGCTCCCGGGGAGTGGGTGACGGCAGATCCTCCCTCTGAGACCCTGTTTCTCGCCAGCTCTGCGCTGTCACCTTTGTCCTCTGCTCCTGCCACACCACAGGCAGCGGGGCCTCCTCTGGCCCCCAACCCTAGCTGCTTTGGCTCCTTTTGTCTGAAAATCCCTCCTCCAGCCTGGCAGGCCCGGGGCTTGAGGCTGCCGCTGCTGGGGACACTCAGAGGGTCAAGGAGGAGAAAGTGTGTGTCATGCCTGCACATGGCGGGCCTCCCGTGACCTCCTGCCCCCTTTTGGCTATCAACCGGGGGATGCATTCTCCTTCTAAAATGCAGCGAGAAATGTCCTGGGTGGTGGGGGGTCTGGACTGGATGTGAGGACTGGTTTTGAGAATCGATCTGTCTGTCATTAGCAAGGTGGTTGCATCTATGAGCCTCAGTTCCTTTCTCAGGGGCAAGGCTGGGATGGTGATGTGGGTATGAGGGCCCTTGTGGCCAGTAGGAGGGGCCTGGTGGCCTGTAGGAGGGGCCTGGTGACCTGTAGGAGGGGCCTGGTGACCTGTAGGAGGGCCCTTGTGGCCAGTAGGAGGGGCCTGGTGGCCTGTAGGAGGGGCCTGGTGGCCTGTAGGAGGGGCCTGGTGGCCTGTAGGAGGGCCCT
>PVJC01001268.1:0-24970 GCA_004026665.1 Murina feae
CACACACACACACACACACACACACACAGAAGGCGCCTGACAGACTGGGGCCATCATAGAACATCCACTGAGGGTCCCAGACTGTGAGAGGGCACAGGCCGGGCTGAGGGACTCCCTCCACCTCGAGTGCACAAATTTTTGTGCACCGGGCCCCTAGTATATATATATATATATATATATATATATATATATATATATATATATATATATGAGGCTGAGTGCACAAAAATTTGTGCACTCGAGGGAGGGGGGTCCCTCAGCCTGGCCTGTGCCCTCTTGCAATCTGGGACCCTTAGGGGATGTCCACCTGCTTGCTTAGGCCCACTCCTCAGGGGATTGGGCCTAAGCTGGCAGTCAGACACCCCTCTGGCAGCCAGGGAGCCCTTGGGGGATGTCATTTGTCAGCAGGGAGCAGGCCTAAGCTGCAGTTGGACATCCTTAGCACTGCTGAGGAGGCAGGAGAGGCTTCCGCCACCACTGCTGTGCTGGCAACCTTCAGCCTGGCTTGTAGCTGAGCAGAGCTCCCCCTGTGGGAGTGTATTGACTACCAGGGGACATCTCCTGCATTGAGTATCTGCCCCCTGGTGGTCAGTGTGTGTCATAGTGACCAGTCATTCCAAGTGGTTCTGCTGTTAGGATCAATTTGCATACTACTTTTTTATTATATAGGATAGCCTATCTAATAAAGAGGGAATATGCTAATTGACCCTCACACCATTGCAAAGATGGAGGTGCCCACAGCTAATAAGGAGGGAATATGCTAATTGACTGCCATGCCCTCAAAGATGGTGGTGCCCAGAGCCACAAGATGGTGGTCCCCAGTCCCCCCTGCCCCACTGGAGTGGCAGGCACATGGCAAGATGGGCTCGGCCACTCCACGCGCCTGCCTCCGGAGTCCCCCAGTCCCCTCAACCCCCCAGCTGCACAAGGCTGGCCCGAGGCACAGGCAAGCCTCAGATGGCAGCTGCCCAGCCGCCCAAGGCCACCCGAGGCTCAGGTAACCAGGGCCGGCCAAGGCTTGTGCTACTGGCAGTGGCAGCAGCAGAGGTGTGATGGGGTGTTTCCATCCCCTGATTGCCAGGTCACCTTCCACCCCTGAGGGTTTTCGGACTGTGAGAGGGGGCAGGCTGACTGAGGGAAGGACCGCCCCTCCAGTGCATGAATTTTCATGCACCGGGCCTCTAGCATATACACATACATATATTTAAGTTTAAGAAAACGTTTTGCTCTTAAGTTTTATAAAAGTCATCAAAATAATCCTCTAGCTTCATGTTTTTCAGGTCTTTTTTTTTTTTCTTAAGGCATTGACATAGATAGTGAGCATGTATCATTGGTAAAGCAATATATCTAAAAACATATTAGAGAGGCAAAATCGGTTAAACTGAGCAAATAATTAATGAACTTCTACAGTGTGAAATGTTTTACAGCTTTTACAAAGAAGCAAAAAGCACTTCTGCTCTAAAATTGCTTATGACCTCTAGGTAAGAGAAACATGGACAACTCACTGTAAAATAAAACAAGCAGAAGAACCAAAAGAAAGATACAAAGTAGTATGAGGTGACTCTTTAAATTGTGCACATCTGAAAAGAGGCATTCACCTTTCTGAGCCCTTCAGCCAAAGCCCTGCCCTAGGTAAATAGGTTAACATTCAATTAACCAGAAAGTCCGTTACTCACAATGCTTTGCTCCTCAAACTCGTCCAGGAACAAAGGGTTCGGTGTTCTTTCATTTTTGTGTGCATCTGTGCTGTGTTTGAGTAGTATGAGAGGCAATGTAAGCAATAACCCTGAAGCTAGACTTTAAAGCTGATCACAGTCATTTAGCAACGCAAGGCCCCTTCCCCCAGCCCCCCTCCCCCTCCACCTTGATGGATTTAGACAGGGGCTGCTCTGAGTTCCTTTGTGAGAACTTATGCTCAGGATGACTGATTGACAAGTGGAGCTTTTCCTCTTTCTGGGAGAAAAGAAATTTCCAGGGTCGTGCTCCTTGTATTTGCAAAGAGCTCTAAAAGCTCCAGAGAGAAAAAAAGAGTCAGAATTGACTTCTTGCTGATGATCACAAACTTCATGACAGGGAAAAAGGAGAGGCAAAAAGAAAGGGAGATTGAGGCTGTGATGCAGAATGTCAGGATAACTACCAAGGAAGATGACTGCAAAACAGGCCTCCAGATACATAGGAAGTTAGCTACTCAACAAAAAAATACAGGCATTTGATAGAAGGTGCAGAGGTTGAAGAACTTCAACCCCAATCAAGACGGGGTCTGCAACAGCAGCCTGCCAAGAGAGAAGTGTGACATCTACTATGTGGATGGCTTTTCCTAAGAAAGAGGCAATGCTCACTGAGTTTCTGTGGGCTTGCTGTTCATTTAGTGTTATACTACATATGTCCTGGTACATGTTGTTCCAGGAAAAAACAAGCTATATTTCTATTATCCATATTTATGTGGCCATAAACTATATCTGCATTCTAATACTCATCTTGATTTATTCATAAGGGCCTGCAAAATTCATGCTTTAGTGAGGAAGTGTTTTAGCTCTTCATATTTCTTTTGTGGTCATTTTCAACACTAAATGACTAAAAAGTGGGAGTTTGGGGCCCCATTTGCTTCTGGGAGTAAAAAGAGTCCTACATACATTAGATCTTCTTTTCTGAAGACAAAGTCCTGGATTTTGAAGAGAGATATTTTTATCCCCAGGAAATAATCTTCTTTTAAAAAAAAATAGCTGGGAAAAAAAACTAGTTATATTGGTATATGTTTAAGCCTTTATATTAAGAAGAGAGATTATTAGCATAGTGGTTTGAGAAAATAAGTAGGATTCCTGTTTAATGAAACCCATTTTCATTACTGCTTGGCTTCGTGACTGGATAGCCAAAGGCAGGAAGGGTGCAGAAGCTAGTGATGATGGAACTGTTTTAGAGTCTGAGAGAAATGAGCTGATTCTTCTGAAGTCATAGGAAACAAAGTGAAAAACTGGTGGTGTGAAGTGGAAGGACACAGAGACCCAGAAAGTTGTAAAGAGGAACTCTGAGACCAACATGAGAAAGGCATCAACTCCAACATATGTCAGCCATACGTCTTCCAACATCTGGAATGCTTTTCTGACTCAAGCTGCTGGTTAAGATTCAGATGCATTGCCCTTTCCATAATTTCCTCACTAACAAATATGACTTATTCACCAGTGAGAATGAAAACCATTATATTTCATGCTGTAAGATTCCTAAGAATTTGTTTCATCTTGGAAAATCAAGTTTTACAATCAGAGCTCAGAAACAAACAAACAAAAAACTATGTGTTTGTTTAGCTTTGCACAAAGAAAGAACCAAATGTTGAGGAATCATGAATTGTTAATGAAAGTGTATAGAGGCATAAAAAGGGGACAGTTCATTTATGAGTGTCCCATTTAGGGAGTAACCTTTAACCAGGGATGCAGAGCATGAATGTAAGATCTGGCTCTTTGCCCAAGAAAGACAGTTCAAATCATCAGGGCCCTGTCTGCCCAACTATAAAATGAAGAGTAAATACACACTTCCCATTTGCCAGAAGAAAATTAAAAGCTCTAATTCCATAATTGACATAAAGAGCACTGAATTATTTGAGAAAATAAATGGAAAGTATCATAAACTTTCACATCATATATCATTCATAACCCCTCAATTGTCCAGCAAGGTCTATACAAGCAGTATTTTCTCCATAAATCATTTTCTGAACATGAAGTTAAAAACCCCAGTGCCCTGGAAATCACAAGGAAGATCTACACTATATAATCAGTTGAGAATGGAGTTGTGCTAGTCACTCCTCCAATACCAACACTGTCATCCAGCTTCTGAAAACATTCAATCAAGTCGTCCTATTGTTTACAAATCAGACGCAAACCCAAAATAAAAAAAAATAAAAATGCTGCAAGGTTAGCTTGTTCTTCAAATAGTTACACTTCTGGCATAATATCACAGCAAAGTAGAACTACGAGATTCAGGAGATTTCCCTGTTGTTGTTCCTCTTTCTAATCCAAATTATGCTGCTGCTTCTGTATTTTCTGCTGCATTTGCTCTTTTTCTGGTAGAGCTGACAATTCTAAGGTCACCCTGGGTCGTCAATGGCAAGCTGACAGTAGGACATGGCTGTTTGAGCTAAGTTACTAATAAGTGAACCCATGGAGTGCCATTTCATTAGCGAATGTATCATTAAAAGGATCAACTCCATGACTTACTCATTGTTCTTTGCCCCGCCTTGCCCCTGCCTTGAAGCCTTAAACATAAAGAAACCATGCTAGCTGAGTCAAGGACTGTAACCAGCTAATTAGTGGCCCCCTTCCTGCATAGTCTCTTATCTCTCTAACACAGAGCAAGAGCACCTCTCTCCCAATCTACAGCTAACCTTATGAATGGATTTGTTTCAAGGAAAGGGAAGAAAGAAGACAGGAAATAGTGAACTCAAAAAAAAAGAAAATTAAAATAGAGGATATGTGGAAATTTCAGGGGCCCAGGAAACATTGGGTATATTGATGGCATGTTTTGGTTGACCTTACAAGCTAATATTGTAGTCAAGCAGCCCTGAATATAAACCACACCTCAACCACTTATCAGGTATATCAAATCAAGAAAGTTATGATGTCTCTGAGCCTTTACTTTTTGCATTTATAAAATAGGGACGATCAGAATACCTGTCTCTAATGAGATAATACAGGTAAAGCACTTAATACAAATGCCTGATTATTATTATTATTCAAACTTTGGCATCAACATCTCTAAAAGTGGGCAATTGTTTCTTCCCCAGGAAGTGTGCTGGGACATTCTCCATTCTCCATTTCCTAACGACTTCACTGTCAGTCTGAGGTCAAAGGCTTCTTTCTCACAGTACTTATTAATCTGCGTTATCTCCTGTTCAAAACTGTAACACTTGAGGTCAAATACAGCTAGAAACAAAGTCACATATTCTCAAGATGGCTTACTAACGATGTTATCTATGAGAAAGGAAGTTGTGTATGATATGAAATAGAGAGAAACGACCTGGAGTCTTTCATTTATTCCTCAACAAATACTAATTGAGAACATACTATCTACCATTCACTAAAGTAGAATGGTGAACAAGATATAGATTCATTAAAGTTGTGATGAATGTCAGTATTGAGCCATAGTCATGAATATGGGATGCTTTCCTTAAGGAATGATGTAGGCAACTATGACTGCAATTAATGCTGCTTAATAAACTACCCCCAAAACTTAGTGGCTTTCAATAACAAACTTTTTATACTCACTCACAAGTCTGAAAGTTATCTAGGTCAATTCTGCTTCAGGCTCTGGGTTGCTAGGGTTGGATACAAGCTTCCTGACAGGTGCATATCTGTTCTGTGTGTCTAATTCTGGAGTCCAGAGGGAGAAAGCAACAACTACTTAGGACTTGCTCTCCTCAGGATGAGCAGAGAGCCCAAGTGATCAAGCCTAACCCAAGTAAGGTGTTTGCTAGTGTCCTATCCCCTAATATTTCAATAGTTTACAGCAAGTCACATGACTGAGCCTAGCATCCATGGGATGATTACTATACCCCATCTACTCTAGTTCTCACGACAAGTCTCTCCTGGACCAAACTTTTGCCAGGCTCCTCTGAACTCTGTGTTCTCAAGTAGCCTTAACTTTGGGGCTTCTGTATTCATCTCTGCATTGTCCAAGTTCAGCAGTAATAATACTGTCAGCTTAGCCAGAGTCCTTCATTCTCAATATCTGAAACTTAATATTGAATTGGGTCCCTCATCCTCTACTGTCCTTCAGTGATGTTTGATTACCTGGGCCTGCTTTCATCAAGAATTCTGTTGGGCCCTAACCAGTTTGACTCAGTGGATAGAGAGTCGGCCTGTGGAATGAAGGGTCCCAGGTTTGAGTCCGGTCAAGGGCATGTACCTTGGTTGCAGGCACACCCCCAGTAGGAAGTGTGCAAGGGGTGGCTGATCAATGTTTCTCTGTCATAGATATTTCTAACTCTCTATCCCTCTCCCTTCTCTCTGTAAAAAAATCAATTATATATATATATATTTTAAAAAAGAATTCTGTTGGGTGATTTAGCCAGAATCTTCCTTTACCACTGAGATTTTCTCCTGGTAATTTTCTATCCACTCACCCCCACTCTGCTCCTTGGCTATCCATTGCCACTTCTCCTTATTGCAGTTGGAGTCAAGCCCAGCCTCTCCCCCCTACTGCAAAACCCCACTGTGGTGGTCCCTATACTTATCACAATAGTTCCCCTGAACAAAGTCTGATTTTCCGTTCCTTACAAGGGTCATGAATATTTTTTCTTTAACCCTCTGCAAAGTCACATGGCAACAGAAATAAAATGGGGGGGGAAGAGAAGAATTATCAAATGTATCTAAATGATAATTATACTAAAACTTCAAGTATACTCCAACTTTAGCCAGGCAGAGGAGTATTCAGTAGTACTAACATGAGTTAGTTGTTCCTTCAATTTAGAAGATTAACAGTTATTTCCTATATTTCTAAGAGAAATATTTCTAAGAGACTATATTTCTATAGTCTCATGCTATATTTCTAAGAGACTAATTAATAACTAACCTTCTCTAGTCCCTTGCTATCTTCCTTGAAGAGATGGGCAATACACCCAAAAAAGTTGCATGAAGGACTTTTTTTGTATTCCTAATAAGAGTTCTTTAAACCCTAAAGAACCATACAAGACAATACGAATGCATGTTACAAATGGTAGCACTTGCTCTCCTTCATTGAAATGTATGAGTTCTGTGGAACAAGAGTAAAAGTAGGATTTGTCTATCTATCATTCTGACAAATGGACAGTTTATCGCTTCACATTTGCTCAGCACTACAGGAAAAAGGTATAAGTTCAGAAAAATCTATTTCCCACAGAGCAATTATCAATTTTAATATTAAATTTTAAAATGATTTTCAATTTATCAACTGGTCCTTGAATTCAGCATTGAACTGTCAGATCTCTGCCTTAGATATTAGGTGGAGGATGGTTCATATCCAAAGTCCATAGGTAATGAACATTTTGTAAATCTGTAATGCAGGGTTTTGCTTTGTTTTGTTTTGTTTTTCATTGTAAATTAATTGACCTTTTTGGCCATTAGAGAGATGATCAACTTCTCTATATTTCTGGCTTCTTCATTTCTTTTTGGTTAAAGTGCAAAGCAAAACATACCAAAATAAAACTCAATTTTAATTAAAGCTTCCCTGGTCCCTGAAAAAGCAGAATCCTCTTGCTTCACTGAGATTTTGAAGTTTCCTGCTTTGATGCAGTGTTGAAAAAGCAATAAAACAGGGGTGAGCAGTCTAACATAAGTCAAAAAAGTATTGGTCTCCTTTTGCCCTTTACTCTCTGGGCAGTAAAACCTCCCTCTTGGCCCATTGTTAAGAGTCCCAGAGAAAACTTGGATTCAAGTCACATGCTGCTCACCAAATCTTACACATGCAAACTGAGGCTGTCACTAAGGCCAGAGGACCCTACTTAGCTCCAACCTGCTGCACAAAATTCAAAATGTTTGAGGTGGTCACACACTGAAATGCTTAATTATATATTTAAGTTAACAAAAGTTAACTTTTCGCCAATGTTTAAAAATTATCAACATCCTACCCAGGTCTAAAAGAACAGACATAATAAAATGATCTGACTGAGAAACCAATATACTATATTGATATACTACATTAATTCCTAGTCTTCCACATAACTTTTGAAAATCTGAGTATACCATGACTGACTTTTTTTCATCTTTCCAAACTATTCTAAAATCTCTAAAAACCCATTACATGGTAGGAGAATTAAACAAAAGAATTAGTAGATTATTGTCAAAATGAGTGAATGTAAACTAAGCTCCTTATCACACTATCTTCCTTGGTGAAAATATTCTTATCATTTTATGTGGAAATGAGAACAACCAATTGCACAATAAATAGTAAATATAATTTTTTCTTTCATTTAATGGAACCTGGTAAACCTAAAGTCCATGAAGGTAAGTGCATCTACTGCAGTCATTGTATAGTCTCAGATACCTTGCACAATGCCTGGAACATAGGAGGCCTCAAAATATTCCATGAATGAATAGAAAAATATTTAAGTGTATAAATGTATGGATGGAGGTATAAATGACTTTTAAGCCAGCACAAAACTATTTAATAATACAAATAACCCAAATCAGAAGAAGAGAAAACCTGGTTATCTTGTAAAAGGTGTGATGTGATGTTTCTCCCCAAAGGAAAAATTTCAAGGCTCCTTTTTTCCCCTTCAGGGAAAGGAAAGATCAATGCCAGCAGCCCAGCAGGCATCAGCAGTCCCACACTGTGTGCAAGCCTGATGGAAGAGAGAAAATTGGGGTGAGGAAATAGATTTCACTTTTGAGCTTTAAAGTAGTTATTATAAGCAATAGGGAAGAAATAATTATTTTTTAAATGATAAGCTCTACCTGAACAATGTGACAATCTTCTATTAAAATGTAATTTTGTGCAATGGGGCTATTTGATAGTCAAGAACCAAGTTCTGCATACTAAATAAAACAAAGTAGAAAGATGAGTTTATTGCAAGGCCTTTGACCTGCAAGCTGGGAAACTCCAGGCTATGCATAGTGGGGACAATACCTTCTAGTGTGTGAGTTGCTCACACACTAAGGGATTTTTATGCGAAATATACAAAAGTGATTTCGCTTTTTCAGCTGATTGGCTGCCTAGCGGTCCTCTTTCTTATTTGAAGTAACCGAGTGTAGGAGAAGGTTCTAGGTTCTTTGGCTGGCCTAATAATTAAATTGATATAGGCAGATTAACAGCAGAAAAACAAATTTAATTTCATATGTACAGGAGTTCATAGAAATATACAACTCAAAGAAGTGACCAAAGCAGTCAGCTTTTATACTTTTCAAACAATAAAACAGTTATTGGTGAAGAACTGAGCAAAGGGTTGGGGCTTGGGGTTGCAAACTAATGAAGAAGTAACAAAGCTTGTTTATACAGCGCTCTCAGCCCTGAATTCCCTACCTCTGGCAATAAGAACATCTTCCATCCTCCCCGTGCAAGAAAGGTATCCTTCACAGGGGAATTCATTTCCTGCTTTTAGAGAAACAAAGGTGGGTCAGACTATCCTTCTTGTACCAGCTGTTTCTTCAGTAACTTTAATTCAAAATAATCAATAAACCAAAATGGCATATTTGGAAGCAGCTAAACTCCATCGTGAGTCAGGGAATAAGGAAGTCCAGAGATGATGTAAATAGACTTGGTCTTAGGGTATTGGCTGGCATCTTCTGCTGATTTTCGAAAAGAGCTGTGATTCCTATAAGGTTAGGTTAATTTTCTTTTAGGCACCTGTGTTGATCATTTCCATTTTGTGCCCAATATAAAGGATTCCATTTTAGTTTTGTTCTACAGTGTCTATGCTGTTCTCCCACTATGGACGCCTTGAATCTGTATGAAAAAATAATTTCAATCCCTAACCGGTTTGTCTCAGTGGATGGAGCGTGGGCCTGAAGACTCAAGGGTCCCAGGTTCGATTCTGGTCAAGGGCATGTACCTTGGTTGCGGGCACATCCCCAGTAGGGGGTGTGCAGGAGACAGCTGATCGATGTTTCTCTCTCATCGATGTTTGTAGTTCTCTATCTCTCTCCCTTCCTCTCTGTAAAAAAAAAAAATCAATAAAATATATTTTAAAATAATAATAATAATAATAATTTCAAGAGTTAAATCATATATCAAGCAATGAATTGCTTGCTGTTGTCATTTTTTTAAAAGCATAATAGAATGACCTCTTTGCCTGCTTCTGATGACAATAATGACAACCATAACTACACGGATTCTGATTCCCTTTATGTAAAATGAAAGAGGAAAGCCTTCTCTACATCATGCCTTTCGGTGATTCTTTTAGTTTGTGTGGGTTTGTTTGTTTGTTTGTTTGTTTGACAACTTACAATCTCTTCAGTCACAGAAAGAGAAATTACCAAGAGATCGTATCATAAACAGGGTTCTACCAGCCCAGGAAATTAGATTCTGGCCTTCCTTTCTTAAGCAAAAAAAAAAAGCCAGATCTCTAGATAAATTCCAGACCCTACGATGTAATGGAATTATTCTCATCTACCCATTCTCACTACCACGTTTCTCAAGCTCAAATTTTTATTTCAGCACAGAGCTCCTACAAAGAAGATGAGGAGAGAATAAATTATCTCTCTCTATGTGTCTTTCCAGCTTTGCCACCCCCTTGCACCAATTATAACTGCTGTAGGAGACCAGAGCCCTCAGCAATCTCCCTGACTAGTCAACGTGAAGCACTCAGGGGCGAGTCCCAACAAAGAGAGGTAGAAAAGGTTGAGCAGATTAAAGGAGGACTGGACTTTTTTTGCCTTTGAATCTACTGGAGCTTGTTTCCCAGAATCTTAGTCTTCAATAGAGTTGACTTCAGATTTTATGGAGCATGCTGACCCTGAAGCACCAAACAATCAGGGTCATTTAACACAGAAGAAGAATTGCATCTAAGAAGCCACCTGGGGATTGCAATGACAATTTAGCATTCACATCAGAGCCAAAGATCTGGAAATGGGCCTTCATTCAGGCAGGGTTTGATTGAGTAGAAGTGGCCTTGGAAGTAATTACTAACTCTTGAATTTAAAACAAAGTCCAATGCATCTATAGCTCTATAAAACCAAGGGCCAATGGGAGCCTCCATTTGGTATAGTCCATGGGACCTAGTCAACCTCATAAATATGGAGGAGAAGTTTTTATGCATTTCTTGAAATAATTCACTAATATGTAAATATATAAACATACATATGTGCTTATTTACATATTTTTTTCTATTCTCAGTCCTAGAAGATTTAGCATTCTTAAGAAGTTAGTTTAGCAGAAAGACTGAGTTTATTTCCTTTGTCTCCAACTGCTTCATAAAAGTTCATAAATGTACAAATCAGTCAAATATCCAAACTAACAGCATTTCATCAATCTTACTTCACCCTTAATAATTCATCCCTCTTATGTTTACTCTAATACTTGTAAAGCATAAATATGCATGATATGCGGCTGTGTATGTTCAAGCACTTTCATGGGTAGACTTAACAGCAGGAGACTTTTGACCTTGGTCGGAAGAGGAAAAAGTTACTGCAATAACTAATGACAGAAATGACAGTCTCATACTTTAAATTAAAGGGAAAGAGGGAGAAAAACATTCCCAAGAAAGAATTCCTTAAGAGTAATTTAGATATCAGCCTAAGAGGTATTTTTTGAAAATTACATTTGAAAACAGTTGCTTTTTCTATACTGGGTTTAACAAGGTTAATACCTATCCTCTTGCCAAAAACCTTACAGAGATGTTGTGAGAAATAAAAGGAGCATGTCTGGGGAGACTTTGAGCTACTTGAAATAAATATGGTAATAAATACAGGGATTTCTTATTAATTCTAGTAAATATTGAGCCAGGAGAAAAACAAGCCACAGTAAATGTGAGATTTGGATAAAATCTACTACTAATTAAATTATTCTAGATGCTTTGCTTTTTTGTTTTTGTTTTTTTTTTCTTTTTTTCTAACTCTCATTAATTTTGTAAGGAGAGTATCGGGTATTTAACATCTCATTTCCCCACTATTTTAAGGATTTTTCATATTTTGAAAAATAGTCAGATATTAACAAGAACCAATTTAGGATCCATAGATTGATGGCAACTTGGCTTCAACACTACAATCAAGACACTATGAAACATGAAGATTGAGACTTTGTTGTTGCCTTTGAGTGTACCACATGCTTTAAATCTCAAAGAGATTTTTCCAGATGTTTCAGCCAATCTTCTTGGTGTGCTTGAAAACTATGCTCTGTTTTCTGAGTCCATTTCCCCTTAAATATACAAACTGAAATGCCCAGTCTAAAGTGAACTCAATCATCCCTTTTTTTTTTTTTTTTTTTTACTATTTTTCAATGAAGCATTCTGTTCTGTCATCTAGTGCAAAGGAGAACAATACCTTCAAGATCTCATTTACAGATATAATATTATGAGAAAACTGACACAGATTTATGTACCAGCTAGTAATGGCACAGTGAGGATCATTATCTGTGCAGGGAAACGTAGGCCAAAAGGCATTTTTCATTTTCTGAACAAGCACCAACCAAATTTGGAAGTCTGTTGAAGTTAAAGAAGCAGGACATTGGTACATTGACAAGTCTTACTTAATTATGCGTTTCCTGGGCCCAGAGAATGACAGAGTCAGAAAACGCCGTTCATCCTAACAGGGATTCCAAAACTGTGCTATAGGTATTATTTATGTTGCTAGGGTCACAATTAGTATTCCAGGTGTGCAAAGGAGAAGAAGCTTCTTTATTTATTTTTTTAAAATATATTTTATTGATTTCTTTACAGAGAGGAAGGGAGAGGGATAGAGAGTCAGAAATATCAATGAGAGAGAAACATTGATCAGCTGCCTCCTGCACATCCCCCAATGGGGATGTGCCCGCAACCAAGGTACATGCCCTTGACCAGAATCGAACCTGGGACCCTTCAGTCCACAGGCTGACGCTCTATCCACTGAGCTAAACTAGTCAGGGCAAAGCTTCTTTATTTTCTATAAGTGATAGAATCTTTCTCACAAGCTCCCACTCTGCTAGGAAACTGATGGAGGTAAAGGGTGAGGCTTTAATTTTAAGTTTATCTCTTAATGATGTTTCAGCTCCTCTGGGTTACATAGTTTCTTTGGGATAATGTTTTTAGTCAATTCAAAGTTCTCTCCCTAATGGAACTGGTCCACCCTTACCCCTCTTCCTTCATCAAGTCATGTTTGGATACCGAAGATGACTTCGTCCTCATGATTTGGGGGTCAAAAGGATCATAGTCTTATGCTGGTCCCTAGGCAGGGATTCATGATAGGCTCATTGGTCTGGTTTTTAAGGGTGTTCAGGCTGGACATCTTACTGTGTTCACCTTTGAAATGAACAGCTGTAGTCAGCAAAGTCCTTGGAGAACTAGGCCATCTGCCTTGATGACTGACTCCAAAATTGGGTCTCACTAGCCAAACATGAAGCTACTTTGGGATCTGTGACTTACATTTGGTGACCTACTAGATCTAGATCATCTCTCAAAATAGGTTTTACCATTTATTTTTCTACTCCCATATTTTCTCTTTCTACCATCCCTCAGGATAGAAGATACAATCTTTCTATTTTCTCTTCCTCCATAACTGGGAAATCTTTTTTATCATTGTCTTAGTCAGCTCAGGTTGCAGTGGCCAATTACTGTAGACTAGGTGGCTAAGACAACAAACATTTGTTTCACACAGTTCTAGAAGCTGGAAAGATCAAGGTGCTAGTTAATTTGGTTCCTGGTGAGATACCTCTTCCTGGTTTGTAGACAGCTGTCTTCTCATTGGAGGGAGGGAGGGAGGGAGGGAAGGAGAGAGAGAGAGAGAGAGAGATTATGTTTCTTTATATAAGGGCACTCCATTCTTGTGACCTAATTTTTCTCCAACTCCAAATACTGCCACATTGGGATTAGGGTTTTAACATATAAATTTTGGGAGGAAACAAACATTTAATCCTTAGCAATCAGAGTTTTGATTTATTTGTTCTGGTTAGTACATTAGTACATTCTTTAACCCATACACACCTTCCCCTGAAGTCACATGATTCATGTTCACCCTTGGAAGTAGAATGCTTCAAGGGTACAAGATTTAAGGGGCAATCAAATATATAGTTTAATATTTTCACAATATTTCTATTATAAAGCTAAAAGACATTTAAAGGTGAGAGAAATTAGCAAGATTTATACATGTGTGAGCATATGTGTGAGTGTGCACACATATGCACACATGTGTACAGGTGTGAATGGTTCTGTATGTCTGTGTGTGTGTTCACATGAGGTAGGGGTCTGTAAACAGTCATAGAAAATGCAGTTATCATAGCCTATGAGAGCAAGACTCTTTAGAATAATTCCAACCTTCACTAGCTCAAAACGTACAGAATATTTCATCACCTGCTTTAGGTAATGGTGCCTTGAAAATAGACATGAGCTGTCAGCCCAAAACATATTCCCCTCTAGGAACCTAAATATTTCCTCCAGGAGGTATCAGGGAAATGTCAAATCATTGGAGACTGCCTTTTCAACCCCAGGTGGACTAGACCTGGGATAAAATACATGTTTCCTGGAAACACCTCATAATTTAGACTCTTCCACAGAGGACCCTTCTGGATTTTCCACACAATATTTATTCTGCTCTCCCTGACTTTCTCATGGAGAGGAGATGTAGTGCTTCTCCTCCATTCTATGGATTAAGCTGATGTTTAGACAATCTTTTGTTTTCCCTCCAGAATAAAGTCTCTCCCAAATAGTATCCCAGGAGTTATCTTTAGGTAGAATCAACCTTATGAAGAAACAGAGTAAGTAAAGAGGAAATCAAGTAAGTGAGACTTCTTAGAGAAAATTCATCTGGTAAATAATTATGTGCCATAAACTCTGGAGAAGTTAAATTTACCCAACATGGCAATCATCACACCTCACTCATAACCAGCCTCCATTTACAGCCGAGACTACAATCTGATGGCAGATTTCAATTAGTCACATATTCCTTATGAATTTTAGCCACATAAAATATGCAGGTAATCTGCTTTCCCCATAACCTTTCTATTGCTGGTAATTGAAAAGTGAGTACAGTTGAATTCACTTTATAATGCACTGCTGTGTTTTTTGTTTTTTGTTTTTTTTGCTTAAAAAATTCTCGGACTCAGATTACTCTTCTAAGTAGTGCTATACAAGAAACCATGATTTGGGAAGTTAACACTATGGTCAAACCCTGGCTTACTATGAACATTTTATTTTAGGGGATATTGCTTTCAATCTTATTGATCATCTGTATATTGAGAGTAACAATATTCACAGGATAATTAGAAAAACCAAGTGAAATTAAGGCTGTAGTAACTGAAGCTATTTGGGGCACATTTAGAATAGTTTTTTTTTCTGACCCTGAAGACCCTGAAGACCAAGTCTAATAGCAGTTTAACATGTATGTATGTAGGGAGGAGAGAAGCCATGGTCAGATAAAGAAATATTCAGCCCTAACTGGTTTGGTTCAGTGGATAGAGAGTCAGCCTGCGGACTGGTTCGATTCCAGTCAAGGGCATGTACCCCAGTAGGGGGTGTGCAGGAAGCAGTTGATCAATGTTTCTCTCTCATCTATGTTTCTAACTCTCTATCCCTCTCACTTCCTCTCTGTAAAAAGTCAATAAAATATATTTTTTTAAAAAGAAAGATTCATATAGTTCCCCCTACATGAATAAGTTTATTCTGAGCCTTGAACTCTGGCTGAGTCACCTACATAAAAAATAAATAAATAGCCCTAGCCAGTTTTGCTCAGTGGATAGAGCGTCAGCCTGAGGACTGAAAGGTCCCAGGTTTGATTCCGGTCAAGGGCATGTACCTTGGTTGCAGGCACATCCCCAGTGGGGAGTGTGCAGGAGACAGCTGATTGATGTTTCTCTCTCATCGATGTTTCTAACTCTCTATCCCACTCTCTTCCTCTCTATAAAAAAATCAATAAAATATATATTTTAAAAACAGATAAATAAATAAATAAGTGAAGTAGTATAATAATGCACATAAAGAGGTTAGTGAATGATCAGGAAAGAACAGTTGCTGGCTCCAGAGGACAAAGCTTCCAGAACCCAGGTTCCATGTGTGGCCAACCCTCTGGCATTGTCAAAAGACATGTTCCTTCACTCAGTACACCTTGTGAATGGAGAAGTTGAGCATTGAGCCAGGTAAGCAGAGTGTTGTTGAACTCAAAATGCTTATCATTTAGTTGAGGAATCAAGAAGTAATTCTGCAATTCCAATTTGGTGTAGTAACTGCTGTCCAACACGTAAGTACTAGGTGTCATAAAGGAGGTTTCACAGAGGGTGAAGTCTAAGAACAGGGATGTTTCTAAAGCTACCGATGCCTGTTCATACACATAGAAATCACCTACTTTGCTTTCTGTATAATTTAATTCAAACTTTCTGCTCTTGTTATGTTCTCTCACTCTTCAATAATATTGTGCTGAGCATAACCTATTTTTAGTCCTAGCCAGTTTGTTTACTTTCCTAATTCTTCTCAGTTGCTTATGAAGTAAGTTATTTAGTTGAATTCCCTAGAAGTTATTGGATTCTGAATTAATTAAATATTCACCTGAGTGCAAGCAGTATAAATTGCTATTATGGTGAAGTAATGTTATGCACATTTCATATCACAAAGCACATATTATTTTTAATGTTTTCAAAATTAATATTTAATAATACTCAGTTTAATGGATTCAAATGGCAAGTTTCAAAGTACAATTTTAAATGGCTAAAATATGTTCATTTTTCTCCTTTAAAGCTTCCATAATTTTTAATTTTATAAATAAACTTGGAGCATGTTTGTTTGACTAACTGGACTCATTTTTATGTAATATATAGAAACCTAATTCAAATTAGAATAAAAGATAATTTTTTGAATTTTCAAACATAGTTGGATCCAGGTCCTCAGTGCTTCTCTCTCTCTCCTTTCTTCCTTTTATCCATCTATCTCTTAGATCTGCTTTCTCTTTGTAAATAGTAGTTTCTTCATATATAGTGACAAAAATAAGCCCCAGCAAATCAACTCAAAGCTTCTGTCATCTTTACAGCTAATTACAAAGGTAACTCAGGGCTTCTTCTCATTAAAATTCCTGAGGATGACTATGATTGGCTAAATCTGGGTTACATGCCCATCTGTGGAGCAGAGGGAAGTAACCTGATTGGCTCAGGTTGAATCACATGCCCACCATCATGGCAGGAGAGGCAGCTGTATCTGATCAACATCTTTACCATGTTGGAAGGAATAATTGCTGAAAGAAAAAGATGGGCAGACAATATAACACAAATTTTTATCATAACATAAAACTTTCAAATGTGAGACATTTCTGAGGTAACCCAGGAAGGTATTTGAGTCTGTGAGTTCTTACCGCTGGTTCATCTTGCAAAAGTGTCACTGCTGCTGCGAATGAGTAGGAATTATCCCTAGAGCCTGCATATACTTACATCTTATTCCAGCTTAAAGAGAGTGAACCTTTGAAGAGTTAAACCTGAACCACAAGCTCAGGCTGAAACAGAAGATTTTAATTCTCTAAGAAAATGACACAGGAAATTCAGAGAAATGTCACCTGGAAAGAAATATCTATGAAACACATATGGCCATTTAAAGGAGCTAGGAGGCAAGTTAAGCCCTCTGACACACAAACATGATGCATGACTACTGCAACTATAGGTATTCCTTAACTGGTAATTTAAACATCCAGATAGTAAAATGCTAAATGTTAATGTGAATTCTTCATTTTACTAAGATTAAGGGGAAACTAAGACAGTTCCAAACTGTATCAGTACAATAGAAATTTACTGTAAAAGATTAGGAAAATATAGATTATTTGGTAGGTAGAAAAGAAAAAAAGCAATCTCTTCACTTTCTTTTCAATTCCCTCAGAGCCCATGTAACAGTTTAATTGTAAAAAGATGCTTTAAGCAAACGTCAAAAAACATTAAGCCGCTCTGTGATAAGAATTGTGCTAGGGGCTTAGGACAAAGCAATAAATGAGGCATGGTCTTGCCCGCAAGGAAGTCACTGTTTGTAGGGAAGAAAATCCCTTCAGCAGACTATTAAAATATAATCTACAACAGAGGTTTGTAAAAGGGGCTATTAAAACATATAGTGTGAATTTAAGGCATTGCAAGTACAACTCTGCCAAAAATTGTGTTCTTTATTTCTTTAAATTCTATCATTAGAGGTTGATATATCTAGAATAGAAGATAGTTTTTTAAATTTCAAATAGCCCTGGTAAAAACCTGACTTTGATTAGGATTGTAAGTTTTTTATGCTTGGTGTAAATTAATCAGTCTTTCACTAAATCTTTCACTAAATCTCACCTCAAATCAGTAAATTCAGGAAATGGGTTTTTGTGGGGAGACTTGAGGAGCAAAGACAATAGAAAAAGAGAATGTTGGAGATGCAGGATTAGAGAATCCCAAAACCAAACTGAACCAGGATAGCTGTGTTTACTCCCTTGATGTACTAATGTATTGTGTCAAAAGATTTAGTAACACTTACTGCTATAGATGGACAATTAGTTGATAGTGTCTTAGTTGACTGCCTCTAGGTTCATCAGAAGGAGCTGAAGTAAATGTCAGCCCTATTCACCTCCTGTATCCCCAGCCAGAGTCACCAGGTATTTGGGTCCTCAAAGTCTGCAGGAAGTTGTCAAGTAGATGTGGACCTTGGCAGACACTAACAGGCCTAGGTACACCAATGGCGTCAATTAAACTGTATTTGTCTGAAAAGATACTGCCATCCACCCATCATACCAGAGAGACCTTAGTCTGAAAATAGGATGAGATTTGCAAGTTCTGGGAGGGTCTAGAGACTTTAAAGGACATTTCAGAAGACTTCACAGTCCTGGGCATGAACACAACAGTGAGGTACCCTGCATTAAGGTGGCCCTGCATCTTCTGAGTCTGGATAAATGCCAGGACCTCCATCCATTACCATGAGAGAGGGAAAGAAAGCCATGAGCAGTGACTGATAAAAGACACCTCACCTAATCTTGAGGATAGGCTTCAACCAGAATTTATTTTGATGAAGAAATGAAGCATACTTATACATAAGATGGCATGAATCATTCAGTGCCCATTACAGAACTACTGAAAAGTAGTTATCATTTCCATGGGGGAGGTTCAACATCAAAATAGATATTTAAATAAGATATTTAAAGGAAAGCAGGGCATGCATTGTATTGGACTCTTCAAAGTCCTTGATACAACCTTATCAGTAATTGGTTTAAGGTTGGCATTTGATCTACTATGGACAATGAAACATGAGGGAATTTCTGTGAAAGGATTCCTTATTCTTAATAAAGAGACCTAGTAAGAGATGGTCCTTTGTCCTATGAACATTGTATGTTTAGATGAGCCTGCTAGACTGCTGCAACCATGTTGCTGCCAGCCCAAGGACAAAGTCAACATGTGGAAGAGAATAGCTGACAAGTGGACCTGGAACCCAGACTGACCACAGCAGAGCCACTGCTTTCTGAATATGTTAGATGAGATGATGAGTTTCAGTTTTCTCCCATGTGCTGCCATGAGTATTTGATATGCAAGTTGTGACTGTTTTGGTGTAATTCGCTGCATACTTAGCAAAGGCAGTTCTTTACAGTTCAACCAGGACAGTGGATCAATACATGGTATGATGGACCCTTTTGACCCCACTCTACCTATTCTCTACCCTGTGCCAAAATGCCATCACCCCAGAATAATCCAGTCAGATCGCATCTCTCCTTAAACATCAATACGGGCTTTCCATTGCCCATAGGGAAAATGTTCTACTATGGCAGACAAGGTTTTTGGGAATCTGGGTTTCACTTGCCATTCTGCTAGGCTCCCACTGAAACATGGGGTTTGGGGTGCAGACTTTTCTTCCCATGGGATCTTGTCCTCACAAGTTTGAAGAATAAACTTGTGGACAAAAAAAGCTGCTTTAATTAAAAATGTAGAAGTTTGAATTGGAAGCAGATATAAACTCCATCTGGGCAAGGGTGTCCCCAAAGAGGACCCCATGGGGAGGAGCCCTCCACACACACACTAATGGGGAAGGCTTGCTCTCTCTCTCTCTAGTGGGAAAATCAAAGAATTCTGCCTCGTGTCCTTTTGTCTATGCTGCAGTTCTTTGTTTGAATCTAACCTTTTCTTATTGGTTCCTTCCCTTAATATGGAACTCCCATGTCTCCCTCATTGGTCATTCTGCTGCAGAGAATTCATTCCAAAGCTCAAAGCCCACATGGTTCTCCCCACCTTCTCTCCCCCTTATCTTGCTGGTAGGAGTCACTTTTGATTTATCGTATGGTTTTCTCCCAGATGTGCTGGCAGAGAAAGCTTTATCTCATAGCTCTCCCAGCTACTCAGGTCAGGGCTGCTTTTGGTCTAACTTATGGTCACTTTAATTTCCCAGGCCAGAGATACCCCTTGGTTTATGGCTGATTTAATTTCTTAGGCCAGAAATATTTCCATCTGCCTGTGGCACTTCTCTATCCTCTGTACAAATAAGATACACATTTTGGCATCTTCAAGTCTCCATCTATTCATTCCTCTTCCATGGACCTTCTTTATTCCTAAAACTCCTGAAATCTGCCTATTTTGTCCCTAAAACTCATTTCACCACCATTTCATTCAACACACCTGCCATAACATTCTGGCCTTCCCTGTGTTCCCCAGCACATTGCCCCCCTCTTTGTCTTTTGGACCAATCATGGGGAAGTCATCTGCCAAAAATACCCTTACCCATCTTTCCTGTCTGCCAATCTACTTTCCCATTCATACCAACCTCTGTGAAGTTTTTCCCTGACTTCCATTTCTTCTGTGTTTCATAGCATGTGTGTCCTGTCTTCTAGGACATTTTTATACATCTTTTTATTTTTGTCAATGTTCACTACTAGCCTGTATGCCCCTACATACAGGACATGAGACCATCTCGGTAACCTCAGCACCAAGTTCTGTTCTAGAACCATAATAGGTATTCAACCAGTGGAACAAACAAGCTAACAAATGAAAAATAATTTCAGTCCCCACCCCCCCCCCAGGATTTAGAAAAATTACTTTCAACAATAAATATTTAAATGAATAATAGAAACAAATTATATAATATATAGATTTCTTCTACTGAGTAAACAACCACTTCCATGGTTGCTTAACACATGCATGACATTGTGTTTTTTAAAAACTAAATGAGAATCATATGATATAGTGACACCAAGACCAAAACAAATATCTTGTATTAGAGGCCCGGTGCATGAAATTCATGCATGGGGGGAGAAGGGGTACCCTCAGCCCAGCCAGCACCCTCTCCAATCTGGGACCCCTCAGGGGATGTCCGCCCTCTGGT
The DNA here is from genome assembly GCA_004026665.1 of Murina feae. NCBI lineage: Eukaryota > Metazoa > Chordata > Mammalia > Chiroptera > Vespertilionidae > Murina > Murina feae. Next base: position 20,885 of record PVJC01001268.1, read on the forward strand.
TTAGGCCCGATCCTGGGACATCCTCCTCACAATCTGGGACCACTGGCTCCTAACTGCTCACCTGCCTGCCAGCCTGGTTGCCCCCAACTGTCCCCCCCACGAGCCTGGTCTCCCCTCACTACCCCTCCCACCAGCCTGGTCACCCCCCAACTACCCCCCCTGCGGGCCTGGTCACCCCATAGAGCCTGCTGTTTGGTCGTTTGGTCACCACTCAAAACCCCCCTGCAGGCCTGGTTGCCCCATAGAGTCTGCTGCTCAGCCGTTTGGTCGCCCCTCACTAACCGCCCCCCTGCTAGCCTGGTTGCCCCATGCAGCCTGCTTGTTAAGTTGTTTGTTCACCCCTCACTAATCCTCCTGCCTTCCTAGTTGCCCCACGCAGCCTGTTCGGTCATCTGTTCGGTTGCGATGGTCACTTAGGCTTTCATTATTATAGATATTTTTTTAAATATATTTTATTGGTTTTTTACAGAGAGGAAGAGAGAGAGATAGAGAGAGTTAAGAAACATCGATGAGAAAGAAACATCGATCAGGTGCCTCCTGCACACCTCCCACTGGGGATGTGCCCACAACCAAGGTACATACCCTTGACCGGAATCGAACCTGGGACCCTTTGGTCTGCAAGCAGATGCTCTATCCACTGAGCCAAACCAGTCAGGGCATTATTATAGATATTTTTAATGAACTGGCTTTTAAATATATTTCCTCATTGATCAAATTCAAAATACATATATGTATTCTATATAAGAAGTATTTTTAAAAAAACATGTTGATAGGAATTAAAATTGGTCATATTTATGTAAAGTATGTAATTAGTAATATTTAGGCATGAGTCAGTGTGAATATTTGTTGAGAGACAATAGAGTATTCAGAAAGATATAGATAGTCATGATATATTCAGGCAAGAACACAGACTAATGAAACTAGGTGTTATGCTGATGCAATTGGTCTCCACGGCTCTTTGTCAGCTGCTTGCCACTAGGACCTAAACCGTGGCATTTGGGGGTCTGACGAAGCCCCCCTGGTCTCTGGCAATTTGGGAAGCTGGCTGCAAATGGAGGTTTCCCCAAGTGCCTGCTGGCGGCACCATCCTGGTGGCATAGCTGGGAAATACCAATAGCTAAATGCGTTCCCTATTTCATGTTCTAAATTCCATAGCCCGATAATAGCCAGGCTGCAGACATTGTATTCTGAAAGGATGATTGCACTTCCTGAGACGTTAGAGTCACTCAGTTTTTGCCCCTGTGGCTTGGGACACCGGCCGAGACATACTGCAGTCACACAGCTGCTATTGGCTGTCTCGGGGGCTCCCTGCTTAATGATATTCCAAACACCAGTGCTCCCTTCCATTATGCAAACGCTTTGCCACCAGCTCCCTTTTGCTTATTTTAAGGCTTTTCCCATTTCTGTGTTTACCTTATTTGTCTTACCTTCACACTTCCCTGACCTGATTACCTTTAGACACAATCAACTCCTGTTCTCCTTTATGTATCAGTGGCTGCCGCTTGATATTACGAGGTTATTTTAATATAGTCACGGAAAATGATAAAGGCCAATCAATTACTTTGTATTATCCATCGTGTTCCATTGGGATTGATTTTCCTCTATGTAATCATGTTTGCAGCCATAAAAACAAAGATTAAAAAGGGATTTCTTTCTATTTTTCATATTCAAAGGAGTTGCATTAGCATCCCTGCCTCATAATGTTGCTGCCAAGGAAGCAACATCTGGAGCAATGGAGCCCCTGAGAGGTGGCCAGAGCCGTGGGCAGGGCCCGCCACTAGCCTTAGCACTGCGGCCCGTGTCCCCCGGATTTAGTTTCCCTACTGCTCTATAGAAAACTCTGGCACCACATGTATTCATTAATCAAGGGTAACCCTGTGTCTACTGCACGTGTTACATAAGAAGTTTCCACATTGGCCTCACCACCTAACTGCTTAAAACCTCCCGTGTGGAGCAGCCTACACATGGACCCATCACGCCTCTTCCCCAGTATCTCAGTGCCATTCACTCACTTAAACGCCAAGCCCCAGGGCTCCCGGTCCTTGAGAATAAATACCCACTAGATGCCAGCAGGGCACCCCCACCGCAGGGAGACAACACAGAGCAGGGCCGGCAGCTCCTGGAGACACGTGGGGAAGACTCCCAGTCCCTACAGCAGGGAGATGCTGGGAGCCGGGAATCGGCGTCACAGAGCCAAGCTAGAGAGCCGCAGCCCTGATCACCAGCCTGTGTGCACTGAGATGGACACGCTGGTGGGCAGCCCTCCATCGCCAGCCTTGCCTGCACCGAGATGGACACGCTGGTGGGCAGCCCTCCATCGCCAGCCTTGCCTGCACCGAGATGGACACGCTGGTGGGCAGCCCTCCATCGCCAGCCTTGCCTGCACAAAGATGGACACGCTGGTGGGCAGCCCTCCATCGCCAGCCTTGCCTGCACAAAGATGGACACGCTGGTGGGCAGCCCTCCATCGCCAGCCTTGCCTGCACAAAGATGGACACGCTGGTGGGCAGCCCTCCATCGCCAGCCTTGCCTGCACAAAGATGGACACGCTGGTGGGCAGCCCTCCATCGCCAGCCTTGCCTGCACCGAGATGGACACGCTGGTGGGCAGCCCTCCATCGCCAGCCTTGCCTGCACGAAGATGGACACGCTGGTGGGCAGCCCTCCATCGCCAGCCTTGCCTGCACCGAGATGGACACACTGGTGGGCAGCCCTGATGGCCAGCCTTGCCTGCACCAAGATGGACACCCTGAAGGGCAGCCCTCCATCGCCAGCCTCGCCTGCACTGAGATGGACACACCGGTTGGCAGCCCCGAGTGGCAGCCCTAGACTAGACGCCACGGAGAACACGGCTCTCCGCAGCCCAGCTCGGCTGCCAGCGCTGCCTGTCCTCCCTGCCCGACTGGCCGTGTGTCTATTGTTAGAGCTGGAAACCCAAAAGGCAACCCTCTTACAGGGCTCTGAGTTTGGGCTGACCTCGCTTCCACTGCTGGGCGCTCCAGACTCTCTCTGCCTCCTCTGCCCCCTCAGCTGACTTTCCCCTGAAATACACACGGTGCATGTGTCAACAGCGCCCCCACCTCCGCTGTGGGGAGGGCCTGAGGCGAGGGTCAGGGTTGGTGCTGCCATTTCCCCCTACAGCCTCCAGACACGTCGGAGGCCTGTGGAGTCTTAGAGATGGGAGAGTGTGGGGGGGGGGGGGGGGGGGGGGGGGGGGGGGGGGGGGGGGGGGGAGGGGGGGGCTCCCTGGGGTCTGGGTTGGCAGGGCGGCCCCGCTGCAGCTGGCCTGGCTTGTCCTCTCCAGAGCCTGGGCGATCCTGCTGCCTGTGTTTGAGGGGATGGTTGCTGCCTGTGTTTGAGGGGATGGTAGGAAGCGCATCTGTGCCTGCTCAGGTGACAGTGCGCACGGCATCAGGGAGACAGAGAGGCGCTCTGTGCGCGTCTGCACTGTGCTCGGCCTCCCCGAGGTGTCGGAGCCTCGCTCGCCCCTCTCCGGTCCTGGAGCCCGGGTTCTCTTCGCAGCTGCCTCGTCCGTCCCGAGCCCCCCAGGGGCAGCGCCGTGGGCTCAGGAGCACGTGGAGCGCAGGACGTGAGGAAGGCGGGTCACAGAGGGCCCTCCCCTCGGCGGAGCTGCAATCTGCCGCTCGCTCCTCTGGCTCGCGCACAGCCTGCGAGCCCCCCGCAGCCCGGTCCCCTGCAGAGCTCACCCCCAAGGCCGCCGCGGGACTGCTGTGGCGGAACACACGTGGCTTAAATAGGTTGTCTCCCCTCCACCTCCACCTGCCACCGCTCTCCGGGGGCGCAGCTGCCGCCGGGCTGCCCGCCGCTCACGGCCTCCCTCCCTCCCGAGCAGCTCCGCGTGCGGCGGACAGACGCGGGGCAGGCGGGGCGCCCCAAACGCTGCGGGCACCCGGGGGGCTGTGGGAGTGGCGGCAGCTTTCCTCCTCGGGAAATTACTCCCGTCGGTGTTTCCATGTGCACGCTGCGTTGTGATAAGAAATACAGATGAAATGTGCCTCCCAAACGCAGAGTTTCTCTGGCCGGCGCTGTGCTCCGAAGTGGGCTCCCCCTACTGCTCGCCTCTGTT
>PVJC01001268.1:25070-82330 GCA_004026665.1 Murina feae
CCCGCTGCGGACCCCACCACTGGCTCCCTGAGCCCCTCCCCACCCGCGTCCACTTCCTCTCCTGTGGTTCTCCAGCGCAGGCAGAGAAGCCCGGCGTGAAACGCAGCCTCCCAGAGCCATTAACAGCACCCTGGGGCCCCTAACACAGCGCTGCCCCTGCTCCTCATCCTGTGACCCTGTGGGCCCCGGCCCCAGCCCCACTGCACCCCACGCCAGCTCAAACCTGTTGGCGGCGCCACCCAGAACGGCGCCACCATGCAGAAAGAGGTCTCAACATCTGCAGGCCAGGGTGCCATCCAGGTCACCTGTGCAATCGCATGGCCAACCTTGGCCGTGTGATAGAATAGCATCGCTGGGGGGGTTGGGCGGGGGGGGGCACCGTGGGAGTTGCACTAATGGGTGTTTCCCCCTGTTTTCCAATACTAACCTCGCTGTATTACCGAGGAGACGTGGTTCCGTCCTAATGCAGCTCGTGAATTGTGTCCAAACACAAAGAAAGCGACGGGTTTTGAAATATCAACATCTGCCCCATGTGCTTGCTCCTCCGTGATGGTTCTCATTGCTACAGACTATTGTTGGATTCCCTCGAGGTCTTGGAAACGCTGGTGAAAACAGTGTGGGATGGATTCCGTGTGTAAAATCAACAGACTTTCTTTTTTTCCCCTCCTTTGCCTTAAATATTAACTTAGAATATATAACACTCCATAGCCCGTATGAAAAGCATTTCAAGCGAAATGGATGAAATTATCTCCTGAAACTAATTCCTCACATAAAATTAAACTGGGTGCACTCTTTTCGTCAGTAGCTGACGGGTAAAGAAATTCAGTCATTTAACTTCAGTTTGGGGATATTCTTTACACCCAATATACGATTTGAGTAAATCATTGGAAGCATTTGTAAAGAAGCATTTTAGAGGTGCATGTACCTGAAATAGTTTGCCCCTCTCTTAAATTCCAGGGCACAGCATTGCACGCTCAACATATTCTCGGATCTGCCACCATTTAGTGTTGTCATCCGAATAATAGAATAAGGGTGTCTCTGTAGATTTCAAAAACAGACGCAGGTCTTGCTTAAAGCATTTATCGTTGTGAGAAAAGGTCTTACAACTCTTCCCCTTAATAATATCTTTAATGCTTAAAATGTGCTAGGTACCGTATTCAGCACGTTATATGCAGTGTGTGTTCCCCTCTCACAACCTTTCCAGGTAGCCTCCCTCCCTCCCCCTTACAGGTAGGAAAGCAAGGAGGCGAAGAATCAAGCTCCAAGGGAAGCGGCGGAGTCAGAACTGAATGCAGGTCCATCTGCCTACACAGAAGCCTTATTAAAACAAGACAGGGAAAGGATTTCTGTGGTTGAGGGCTGTTTTGAATGCAGGCAGACTTTATTGACTGTGGAAGAGCTGATGTTTGAATATTGTGAGAAAAGATCCCGCAGGAAAAAGTTGTGTATGCAAGGAAAGTAAACTTATTCCTGTGTTGTTTCAGAAGACCTGGCAGCACCAGTGTCTCCGACAGTTCGCATGAATCGCTCTGTTACTTAATCAGTATTGTGCAGCGCCACTTAATCCTTTTTATGGCGCAGCTTGTCTTGTAACGTCGTACTGCTGATAAACCCACGCTCAGGAATGATGTACTTTTAAAAAATCAACACCACGCTCTGTTTTTAAAGCAGGGGCACTTTATTTGCGAAAGTTTCTATTCTATCACCGTCTTCATCACAACACAGACACTAACAACAGGGTTACCCGATAAGGACTTCACGGAGATGAAACCATTTGAAACACGTTATTTACTGCACTGTCCTCTGAGTTCTGATTATAGGGCATGAGTCCTCTTGATCCCTGGGTTAAAAGCATCCAGATTGAATTTTTATCATGCTATGCATCAAATACTTCAACAGTTATAACTATAGTAACATTTTTTTTAAATGGAAGAAGCATTTCAATCCTGAAAATTTGCACAGATTTGGCAGGTGGTGGAGGTGGGGGCAGCTAATTAAGGCAATATTTATTATCCTCTCTTCTGTAAAAGCATTTTGCAGTCAATAGCCAGCATAACTAGCAGTTTTAATTTCAGCAAAATGAGCATCTTAAATAAATTGAAGAATTTTTAACATCGCATCAGAGTGACAACATCAGCCTGCTTCCCTTTGAGAATCAATTAGCAGCTAAACTACTATACAGACTCTGTAATGATACATGTCCACGGTATTTCCCCAAATTACCTGGAGCAAGGTAAATGGCACGAGAGCTTCAGTCACCAGGGAAGGCATGAAAGGGTACACCACCCCAGCATGAAGTCATTCAGGAAAAACCTGTAAAGAAGAAATAAGTGTCTGAGGCTACATGGCAGCTGTTTCAAATAATAAAATATTTGCATCTCTGCTGAGGATTTTGGTTTTGTGGGCTGGTTGTGACCCACGCATTTTTTCCTGAACCTGCTGCTCGTTTTTTGAGCTTAACCAGTTCCAATTAAACCATCAAGTAGATACACTTGTTTGTTTCGGGAATATGAGGGACAGTAAAGCTTCACTTCAGACAGAGGTGCCCCAGAGGAAAGAGGTTAGAAAGTGCTGTGCAAAGCTGTGAAACACTGGCTAGCAATTTAAATTGGAATCGGACAATTCAATGTGAATAGGAAAGGGAAAAAAAATCACAAACCCTCACATACACAGAGTATGCAGTGGAATGGGCGAGGCACTGCAAAAGGTTTTATTTTTAGAAGTCTTTGCTAAGTTCTTTATAAGCATCTCAATCTTTGTTCAAAAGAAACAGCAGATATGCACATTTTCCTTAGGGGAGCATTTTTTTTTCATATAAAATTTTAGTATTTGACTGCCTCGTGTGAGGCTTTTGGTAACAGAATATACAAATTGTATTTTATATGGTTCCTTATTTATAGTGAAACAACCATTTTAATAAAATGATTCACTTAGATTATTTTACTGCTTTTCATTATGGATCTTTATATTTTTTCATTTGTTCTTGTCGTTCTCCCAGTTCAAATGAAAATGTTGGCTCCATGATTAATCCCAAATGGATTTGATTTTTGAAGTTATTCTTTCAAAAAAAAAAAAAAACCAACACCAACACTTGCTAACCTATCTTTCTACAAAGATCGAAATCAATACAAACCTTTGGCTGCTCAGGTAAGTCATCCTGGGGCTGAGTTAACTGTTACTCAGAGCAAATATCTAGCATTTACTTATTGGGAAAAGGGGAAATGAAGCAAACTTAGTACCCTAAAAGGAGCAGACTGTCCTGCTTCTTCCAAATTATAGAATCAATATTGATACCTACCCAACGCAATTTTAAGGGGTTTTGTTTTGACTTGTTTTGTTGCAGGAATAGAGATGGCTTTTGTTTTGTATTTGAAATATCGTAATCTGAAGTCTATTCTATAAAAGGATTTTTTCATGTGGTATGTGCCATCATTTATCTTAAATCATAAAGGAGAAATATTGTATTCAACATCGTGAATAATGTTAAAGAAAATTCTTGGGATTTTGCATCTGGACTCCAGTAAATCCAGTTTAAAGCAACAGGGCTTATATCTGTGGAGATGAGGGTGGTAAAATGCATCCCATTATATGAGTACCTAATGCATGCCTGTTAGCAGCCTAAGAGCCTTGTGACACTCAACTGTAGGCTTACGGTTCTACAAAAAGAAAATGTTGTGTCAATATAAATTATTTCTCATCTTATTTGAATGGTATGATTCAAATCAATGTTAAATAGAACTGATGATATGAACATGAAATTAGGCTGCTAAGATAATTTTTTTTTAATGAGGAATTTTCGCTAAACACTGGAAAATACAAAATCATATTCTTGTTGTTTTTAATGTATTATATTACTGGAATGTTTCATATATTACTCTGACAACATTCAGTGAGCCTAAAGATTTGTAAATAAAATAAGATTTCAATGAGAAAATGTGTAAAGAGAAATGCTACTTGTATTATTAATATATATGCTCACAGAACTTGTAGCTTAAAATGTAAAAATACAACCACACACACACTCACAGTCTCTCCTCTACCTAATTTTCTGAGTTAATGTACCTTCTCAGAAAATATATATTTTGAGTAAGATGAATTAAATATCTTGGTTGGCTTTGGAATGCAATAAAATGATTACATTAAGAATGACCATACTTAAGGGGAAAATAGCAAAGTTGGGCTAATTTATTATTATTACTCGTTGCATTTAAAGAAACTTGGACTAGAGATCAAAGTGCATTTTGATTTGTTTGAAAATTATAAGTGACCCATTCCCAGATTCCCAACCCCATAAAGTTAGAAGGCAGTCTGTGAGCACTCCCTGCTCTAATCAAGAAGGAAGGGACTCCAGCTTCAAATGTCAATGCTGTAAACATGGACAATCTGGAAAATATTTTCTAAGCAAGCAACCATGTGTTAAATGTACCGCACTTGTCATGAAGGGTTGCAGCTGCAAACCTGCAAACTTCTCACTTCCATGCAGATTCCAGATGTTGAGACGGGCAAGCGGGGTTTTCATCTTGGCTCCCCAGCTGTCGGTCGCACCTCAGCACTGTGCCTGCCTCCCTCGTTTTCAACAGTTTTCACCAGGGAAAGAAGCAGTGACCGTGGAACAGCCGGGAGAAAAAGCGCGGGCTTGCTGCAGAAAGCGCTCCATGTCATTTACTACTGAGTCAGCCACCAAGCACTCAACCCTAGATTAGGGTTTGAGAGCCATCCTGCTGCCCAGCTACACTGAGTTTGTGTCACAAAAGCTTCCACAATGCGCAAGGAAAATCATCAGCTAATTAGAAAACTAGGCAATTTCCATGTGCTACTGCCAAAGAAGATGCCCATTAAATTGAACTTATGCATCATTTTGTGAAAACTTTTTTCTAAAACTGTGTTTGCGGCTTATCACTAAAAACATCTTGGGATACATTTAAAACTTTGTTTTACTACAGAAATATAAAATCTGCCAGATATCATCATAAACAAAGACGATTTGATGAATTTTTAAAAATTACTAACACTACTTTTAACACCACGAGCATTATATGTAATATTTACAATATGCAATCTTCTTTTATAATGTAAAGTGTTTTTAAAATGAAATCTGCACTTAAATGCCAATATCCTCTCCTCCTGGCTTCTCACTTTATGACACTAACATAGGATCTCATTCACAAGCCAATTGAAATTTTAATAAAAGAAAGCAGGAGTTTCTAATAAACTCCTGCAGTGAGCTGATAATACTAAACATCTTTAGCAGCATGGTGTTTTTTATTATTATTTTAGCTGTATATTAATATGCTAGTATTTGTAAACTCCCCAGTGCCACTAGATTTATTTCAGAAGCCTTCACTACATTCTTCTATTGTGAAAAGTTTATGTGACAAAGAAAAAAATCTTTTTCTGTGGTTTACCATCCAACAACTACTTGACAGGAAAACATATAATTGACAAATGTATTGCAAATACTCATTCAGTTGGTGCCAGTTCTGGGCTAACCAGGAAAACTGGCATAATGCATAACTGCAGGAGAGGTATTATTTTGGCTTTTGTTTGTGATTTAGCAAACTGTACTGACCTACATTTCTCACAACCATACCTCCATGTTAAATTTATTTTTTATTCCTTCCCCTCAACTCCTCCACCCTTAGACCCCAACCCCCTATTCCCAACTAGACCACCACCACTCTGCTCTCTGAGCAATAGGGACTGTGACTGCATTGCATCTACTTAAAGCATAATATATAAGAACCCATGTTTACAAGCTAGTTTGGAGTGTGGAATTCCCATAAAACCATGGGGGATGTGCTTTTATGACACTGGGTGTAACGTGGAACTGTTACTGTCAATAGACAATGAACTTCAACATATATTGTATGTGATAGGGTTGACAATTAGACAGTGTTTACTGTGTGCCAGGAGCTGTTCTAGGCACTGTGTGTGTGTGTGTGTACAAAATGACACAATTTGATGCTTTTCACAGCTCTGTGTGGCAGATACTATTATTGTTCCCACTTTGTAGATAATAAAACTAAGATGCAGGAAATTAACTGGCCAATATCTCTCAGCTAGAATGACTAAAAGAAGTTGGGGTACAAAGGAGGTAAAAGACCTGTACTCCAAAATTATAGGACATTGAAGAAATAAATTGAGGAAGACACAATAAGAGGATGTTTATGGATTAGAAGAATAAACATTATTAAAATGTCCATACTACCCAAAGCAATATATAGATTCAATACAATTCCTACTAAAATAACAATGCATATTTCACAGATCTAGAACATTCTAAAAATTTATATGAAACCAAAAGAAACCCTGAATAATCTCAGCAGTCTTGAGAAATAAGAACAAAGTTGGAGGTATCACAATACCTCGTATCAAGCTATATTACACAGCCATTATAATCAAAACAGCCAGGTACTGACATAAGAACAGGCATGTAAATCAATGGAACAGAACAGAGATCCCAGAAATAAACCCACACCTTTATGGTCCATTAATATTTGACAAAGGAGGGAAGAGCATATAATGGAGTAAAGGCAGTCTCTTCAATAAATGTTGTTGGGAAAATTGGACAGATACATGCAAAAAAATTAAACTAGACTACCAACTTACACCATAGACAAAAATAAACTCAAAATGGATAAAAGATTTAAATGTAAGTCATGGAACCATTAAAATACCAGTAAAAACATAGGCAGTAACATCTCAGACAACTCTCATAGCAATATTTTTCCTGATATATCTCCTCAGGCAAGGGAAATGAAGGAAAATTAAACAAATGGGACTACATCAAAACAAAAATATTTTACAAAGCAAAACAAACCATCAACAAAATGAAAAGAGAACCCACAGTAAGAGAGAATATATTTGCCAATGATACATTTTGTAAGAGGTTAATTTCCAAAATATATAAAGAACTTATACAACTTAATACCAGGAAGACAAACAATTCAATAAAAAAATGGCAAAGGACCTGAATAGACAATTCTCCAAATAGGACATACAAATGGCCAAGAGACATGAAGAAAAGCTTAACATCACTAATCATCCGAGAAATACAAATTAGAAGGAAACCCTGGTACACTGGTGGTGGGAATACAGACTGGGGGAGCCACTGTGGAAAACAGTATTCCACACAGAATTGAAAATGGAATTGCCATTTGACCCGGTGATCCCTCTCCTAAAAATATATCCTAAGAAACCTGAAACACCAATCAGAAAGGATGTATGCACCTCCATGTTCAAATCAGTGCAATTTACAATAGCTAAGATCTGGGAATAGCCTAAGTGCTCATCAGTAGATGAGTGGATAAAAACGATGTGGTACATTTACACAATGGAATATTATGCAGCTGTGAAAAAGAAGGATCTCTAACCCTTTAAGACAGCATAGATGGACCTGGAGATTATTATGCTAAGTGAAATAAGACAGTCAGAGTAAGACAAATAGCATATGATCTCACTTCTATGTGGACTCTAATGAACAAAATAAACTGACAAACAAAATAGAAATAGAGGCGTGGATATATGGAACAGGCTGACAGTTGTCAGAGAGGAGGGAAGAAGGGGGAATGAGTGAAAGAAGGGGAAGGGATTAGCCAAAGAATATATAGACATAACACATAGATATAGACAACATTGTCGTGATAGCCAGAAAAAAATCAGGATGGAGGCTAGGTGGAAGTGGGCAAAGGGGAGGGAAATGGGGACAGAAAAAGACTTTGCTTGTGGCAATGGGTGCATGATGCAAGGTATAGCTGATGTTTTCATTGAGCTATACTTGAAACATGTATGGTTTGGGGACCCAATGTCATTCCAGTAAATTCAATTAAAAAATAGTCTGAGGGGTGCACATGTTCTTTCTGATTGATGTTTCAGTTTCGTAGAATATAATCCTAGAAGTAGGATCACTGGGTCAAATGGCATTTCCATTTTTTGAAAAAACTCCATATGTTTTCCATGATGGCTGCAACAGTCTGCATTCTCACCAGCAGTGTACTAGTGTTCCCTTCTCTCCCATCCTCGACAGCACTTGTCATTTGTTGATTTGTTGATGGTAGCCTTTCTGGCAAGTGTGAAGTGATGCCTCATTGTCGTTTTAATTTGCATCTCTCTCATGATCAGTGACTTTGAGCATTTTTTATATGTCTCTTGGCCGTCTGTATATCCTCTTTGGAGAAGCATCTACTTAGGTCCTTTGCCCATTTTTTTTTTTGGATCATTTTTCTTCCTTTTGTTAAATTATATGAATTCTTTATATATATTTTGGAAATTAATTCATTTTATGATGTATCATTGGGAAATATGTTCTCCCATATAGTAGGATCCCTTTTCATTTCATTGATTATTCCTTTTGCTGTGCAGAAGCTTTTCCTTTTGATGTCGTCCCATTTGTTTATTTTTCCCTTGCCTTAGGAGATGGATCAGCAAACATATTGCTACCAGAGGTGGCTGAGACTTTGCTGTCTATGGTTTCTTCTAGGATTTTTATGGTTTCACAACTTACAATTAAGTATCTTATCCATTTTGAGTTTATTCTTGTGTATGGTATAAGTTGATGGTCTATGTTAATAGCAGCATTATTTATAATAGCTAAGATTTGGAAACAGCCTAAGTGCCCATTAGTAGATAAGTGGATAAAAAAGATTCAATACATTTAAACAATGGAATACTATGCAGCTATAAAAGAAGAATCTCTTACCCTTTGAGACAGCATGGAGGGATCTGGAGACTATTATGCTAAGTGAAATAAATCAGTCAGAGAAATACAATATCATATTATCTCATTTATATGTGGAATATAATGAACAAAATAAACTGAGAAACAAAATAGATCCAGAGACATGAAAGCATGGAACAAACTGCAGAATTTCAGAGGAAAGGACGCATAGAGGCAGAAAAAGTTTAACCAATGAATTTATAAGCATACTAGAGCCCTGGGCTGGGCCAGCCAGGGGGCGGCCCTGGGTGGTGGCTAGTCAGCCCCACCCCCTGAGCTAACTCCTGGTCGAACTCCCAGTCGAGGGGACAATTTGCATAGTAGTATTTTATTATATAGGTTATGCATACCCATGGAAACAGATAATAGTTGGTGAAGGCCTGGGGGGCATGAGTGGGTGCAGGATGGAGGCAGTCAATGGGGGGGAAAGTAGGAACATCTGTAATACTTTCAACAATACAGATACTTTTTTAAAAATTAGAAATTTAAAAAGATTTAAAGGCTGGGCACAGAGCATGGCTATTATCACTCTGCTTCTGTAGACTCTGTTGTATTAAGAGTGAAACGGTCTTAATACAGCACCATTCCACTGCTTCTTTGTACCCTGTGCTCTAAGTAAGCAGGATATTTGATTTCCTTAATCTTAACTTAAGGAAAGAAAAAGAATCCTCTCACCTTTAATCAGTACTACCCCATCCTATTTGATTAGGTAAAAACAATTTAAAAAAATCATTGTTGCTGTTCTTAACACAAAATTGAAAGGGGGACAGAGCAACCCAGGCTGTACTGACCCTTAGGGGTCTTTGTGAGGTTTAGGACAAAGTTCAAATGATGTGTCACTTGACAAGTAGGGGATCCTTACACAACATTTAAAAAGGCACCCTTTCTTTCAGGCTGTCAGAGCCAGCATACAAGGCATGGTGAAAAGTCAGCCATTAACAATGAGCATCCTACACCATGGCACCCATGGTGATCCTGAGACCAGCTTCAGTTGGGCTGGCCCAAGTGGAAAAAAATAGATGCAGGTCTTTGTGACCTTGTCTGGAAAACCCCAATGATAAGAGCACACCTTTTAGAAAAGGAAAGCTGGGATAGTGAATCAGTTCAACAAAGCAACAAAGCAAAGGCTGCCCCAGCGGCTGAGTTTGGACTATAGTTCAAGCAGATGTACAAAACGGATCACAGTGAACCCGCCCCCCGAAAATCTCAACTCTACTTTTCTCCCAAAGATTCTTGTCTCCATCATAAGACCAGATATTAGTTTTGAGTGGTCTGCCATAGAGGGCCACATCACACCATTTCTTAAATCATAACTCAGATGTGTGAACATTAGATTACTGTCCAATATGGCTCACAGTATTCAATCATTTATTGGTTACTAGGTGTTTTAAAATTGGTTTCTATAAGCAGGCTACTAGAAGCTATAGGCACATTTTAAAAAATAAGGTAATATTTGATTATAAAAATACTTTATATCTTTATTTAGAAGTAGAGACTTCTATTAAATTTAATTACTTCCCCTGTGGCTTTAAATCAAGGGCAGCTTCTGTTAAAGTTAATTACTTTCCCCTGCGGTTTACATGGCCAACGTGTCATTACTATTTACCCAGTGCTTGTGGCCAGAGTGAACGTGTAGGCATGATCTGTTCCATTATACCAATGTATTCTCTCATAATTATACTTTCTCCCTTTATCCAATAGCATGACTTTGTGGACATTTTGTTCATGAAATCTGCCTTGGGTATCTTGAAAAGTATTCAATTAGTAGCATGTGATTGACAACTGAAATCTGAAGAAAAAATATTTTATAAATTTCAACACAAAGGTGAGCTGAATTTATTTTACCGCTTTATTGTACTAATGTTTAGTTTATGTCATGCAACAACACATTAAAGTTATCATTATACAGAATCTGCATAAAATGCTTTTTTAAGTTTTCTGAATGTGGTAGTCATGATCACTTTTATTTTAATAGTTGCATGCCCAAGCTAACAATTTTTACTACTAATTATGTCAACACCAATTCCAGTTATTGTTCTGCCCCCTAATTGTTCAAGTTCACATTCAAGTGTAGCTCCTTCACAATGTTGCCCTTTATGGAGCTGCCATTGAAATGTATTCACAGAAGTGAATTCCTAAAAGTTTGCTTCTATCAAGATGAAGTGGATCTTCATTAACATTCTGAAAATGAAATGCAGCTTCATAAAAAAATAAGGCAGCTTTCAGACCATTTTAGAATTTCAGAGAAATTTTGCATTATCTTTCCCATGATTCTATGCTGATGTCAGGTTATATTTCAACTGAAATGACAATGAAATCATTTCAATTCCATGCAATGTGCAAAAAAACAGTCAATTTTTCACTTGGCAAGCTGAAGTCTAAAGTAATTAAGCACTGCTGTGTGGGAGGCAGCTTCCTGCTCTGAAGTCAGCCTGAGATAATTACCATATTAAAGTCAAAACATCATGTGCCGCCCTGATAGATGGATGGAGAGATTGGGCATCTATTAAATGATCCATTTTGTTATGCTTCCTGGGAAATGTGCCATTGATGCCAATTAAGAAATATATATTCCAAGTGAATATTTCTAAGTGACAAAACTTCTATCCAGTAAATTGAATTTATTATTTACTGATCATGAAGTACTTAAAGTCATAAAATCTAGACAGAGAGGAACCTATGAGGAGAAGTACATGCTCTGACTCGGTTTACAAACCCTCATTACCCAATTGCCACGTTAGCATAAACTTCTTCATGATAACATTTCTAGCTAAGGTACTAAGTTATTTCTGTCATGAAAACTCTAACTAGAATAATATGATATTGCAGATAAAATGTGAGCATTCAGAAATTTCAAAGGCACAAACAAGTGAAAAATTCATTCTTATATGCTGAAAGGGAAGGTAAATGAAATAAACTTGAAAAAAAATAATCTCTTTAAATACCTTTAAATCTCTTCTCATGGCCAAGGAAGAATGAAATGACACCCCTGCCTCCCCCGCTATATCAAAGTCAGATAGTAATTTATTAAGATAATTCAACTGAATGCACTGCATCAAGATTAAATAATGTTAAAATTCTTAGCCGTCCCATTTATTAAAAAGTTAATAATCTATTAATATTCCTATATATGATTATTTATGCTTTCATAGTGATACCTGGTTAATAATATACTAATGAAGCATATTGGTCTATGATTGAAATCTACCTTGCATTCATCACAAAGTTCACATTCAATTGTAGCACACAATAAAAGACAGTTTATTTTTTGTAAATATTAGTGAAAGAAGAAAAATATATGTTGGCTCTCTGAAAGGAGAGGGCATCTTCAAGTCAGGATCTTTTTTTTTTTTTTAAGTAAAGAGGAATAGGCACCTCGATGTCTGCAGTGAAGGTTATGTTTGATCTTTAACAACATACTTTCTATGGGATTTATTCACCATCATTCCCACTAGCTTATTGACACCATAAAGGATGGAGAGGTAAAACAATATCCCTTTAAAATCAGAGACAATAACTTTGAGGATCACAAGTAGTATTTCTCTTGTTGACAATTAAAAAAAAATACAAAACTCCACCCGTGTAAAGATTAAACAATAATTAGTTTCCCACGCAGGTAATCTACAGAATCCATAATCTACCTTAATGCCAGCTTCCGTCCATGCCCTCTGGCACCTTATTTGATCAGGAGTCCCCGTGAGTCAGGCAGTCACCTGAGCAAGGCTGCAATTGCTAAATTCCAGACTACTCTGATAGACACTTTCAGGCCTTTGGTTCTGTGTGTTTCAGTGAAAATTCTAAAATAAATGCAATTTTAAATTGCCTTGTGGGTGGCTGGAGTTTTATTAGGGCTCGTTTCTGTGCCCTGGTAGAAAAGAGTAAATATTTCCTTTGATTCTGTGTGTATATATATAACTACATGTATAGACACACACACACACACACAAATATACAGTAAAAAAAATTTTCATTTTAAACCAAGAAGGAAAACCATCTAAATCACTTAAGAATGAAAATTAAGATGTATGTTTTATTTTGTTCTTAGCAGGAGTTAACATTCCTAGTGAACCGTGAAATTTTATTTCCTCCCTTCTTTGCTTCTACTTTGAAAATATTCTACAATAAAAATACACATAGTTGGGGGGAAAATGATTCCACTTTTATTTTTAATTTAGGAAGAAATATTTCATCATTTTATGATACATTCCTAAACAAAATGAAGCAGCATATAGGCTTGGGGGCGAGACTGCCTTGCAATGGATGGTCCTGATGAGAAAACAGCAGGCCGGGGTCTCAAAGGCCCCCAGCCCTCCTTGCAGGCGGAACCAGCCCAGACCAATTGAAGAGCCTAATTACCCCAATCAGTTCCGGGGCTTCTTTGGTCACTGGGGTTCCATCCAGTACATGCAAATAAACAAACAGATTTAGGATGGACCCAGAGTGGGAATGCGGTTTAGTAACTGGAGCTCTGGTCTGGGAGTAAGCTCTACCAGATTTCTATTTCGGACCCTGCCACTGAATCGCTTTGTGAATCAGGGCAGTTTAGAACTTCACTCCTTCCTTTTCTCCAGCTGTAACCTGGAGGCAATATCATGCCCAGCTTCTCCTTGAGCGAAACCGAATTAGCAAATAGAGAAAGACAGTGTGTGCATGCAGAGCACGGGCAGTTTTGGGAGAACTTCGGTTCTTCATTGTGAACTCCCTCATCACTTTCAGCTGCCAAAATCCAGGTGCTATTTAGGGAATTCAACCTTCAACGTTGCATTTATTTTCTGCCCTTTAAATGTCCGTGGTTTTGAGGTTTTCCTCACCATTTTAACAGCAACAGTAAAATTAGATTGTTCAGCTGCAGTTTATACTCCATTTCATTCTTTAATTTCTGTGCTCAGAGATGATGAGTTTGGGTTTGCATTCACAGTGTTCCAGAAAACTAACACTAAAATGGGTTTTCATTTGAACTTCATGGGGAAAAAAAATCTGCACTGAGCATTGTGAATATAAATAGAACCATACATGGGAAAGCAGTTTAAGCTTTTCTAAGAACTCTCATCCTCAGCCTCACCCCAACACACACTTTTATACAGCTAAACCGGCTGAAAGCTACCTTCCAAAGGCTATTTAAATATATTTTGATTGTGCATTAGAAAGTACATTTTTAAGAAAGTTCTCCTAACATGCGAAAAATGAAACAGATTAATTTTATCTTAAACTCTTAAATCAAATAAACAAGACATCAATGCATGTAACTTTTCATTCACACTTCATCTACCACCTCATTCTTTACTCTCTTGCACTTCACCCATGGTAATCTTCCTTCTCTCAACAAATGTCGTTGCCAGCAAGGCAATCATACATCTTAATCAAAAGCAGTAAGTGTAGCACCCGACATGAAAGAGCACCTACATAAACATAGTCTGTTGTTCCTTCAGTCTCTCTCACACTGACACTGTTAACACAAGACAGCACTACTCATCCATGGAAACGCACCCCTGAGTTTGTTAAGTGTTCAACACTTTCTCTAACATCACGGAAGGACAGCCAGCAGCGGTGTCGTCTGATTTCTAAAGCACACTGGCACTGAAGAAGGTTAGACTTCAGAATTAAGAAGAGATAAGAAATGTTCCTTTCATTACTAAGATAGTTCCCTCGAGTTACTAGAATAATTGCCTGACCCTTAAATAGTATTTTTATGTATAAATTGTCCCATCGCTCCTGGTGACTGAGGCGATGAAAGAAATTCTCTTCTGTCTTCAGATTTCAAACCACGGCAAAGAAACAAGATGTTTTTTGATGGGCTATGCTATGTGATTTTCATCAGATGTAGTTTCCTGCCATCACCTTGGAAAGTCTGACCATTTCCACCGCGTGCCTGGGTGGACTAAGAAATACAGCCACTCTCTTCACTCTCATACTTGCACGACTTTATTTGCTTCCTACTATTATAGTAATGTTACCCTGATGGGACCTTAATATTCTAGGGTACAGACAGATGAAAGGCAACTAACATACTCCGAGGCCCTGGTGCAAAGCAGACACTGTGCTGCTTTCACATGCTTTATGTCAATGTCAGTTCTCACACCAGCTCTGTTAAAACCAGTGTGGTTTCTCCCCATTTTTACAATGAAGAGATGTACACTGTGTTAAGCAAGATGGGTCACAAGCTAGAAAATAGGAGTGCCAGGCTGGATTACATGTAGCAAGTTCTCAGTAAATATTTGTTAGTAAATGTATGAATTCATTTCTAAATATGCTCTACCCTATACCAGAGAGAGAGAGATCCTCTAAAAGTATAGGAATAAAAAATCTGGATTGTTAACCTAAATGGCTCAGGACTTTGTGCTTAGTTTCAGTAAACTGTGTCCTATCAAATTACCTCCTATAAATTAAAAGTTGGATATATTTACTCCCATTGTACAGATGAAAAAATTGAGATTCAGATAAAATATATCCATATAGCTTAGTAAATGTCACACTTAGTATCAGGATCACACTTAGATTACCTCATAGATTATCTCATAATTGAAACCTTATGGGGAAAAATAGACAGAGAATTACCAACCCTGGAGAGAAAAACAATGTTTGTAATGAATCTATATAATGTTTTTTTCAGTCTTTGTCACCCATGGACTTGAACACAGTGAATGTAATGTGAGGAGATTTGGTTCCAGTCCTAGATACATTACTTATTGCCAAGACTCAGTTTTCTCATGTAAGAAATGGGGAGAAAAAAAGTTTCTACCATTGAGTCCCAAGCATCAGCACCTAGAACAAAGCAAGTTTTTCATAATATTTATTGCATCAATAAATGAGATGAGTACTTCACAGGCAGTTGTATAAACAGTGTTTGGTAAGTATGAAGTTCTGAATAGATTTGGGGGATAAAAATCCCAATTCTTTAGGCTTAGGGGTGTGTGTGTGTGTGTGTGTGCGTGTGTGTGTATGTGCGTGCACGCGCATGCGTGTATTTGCATTGAAAATACAAGTTTCTAAATATTTATTTGTAGAAATAAGCTGACTTTTAAGTAGATCAACATTTTACATTGTATGAATAATCATTCTGTTAGTAGTTCATTGGGTTGATATTTACACCAGTCTTCAGTATACATTAAGCTGGTCATTGTCTTCTTACTATGGTCTATGCAAATATTTAGATCAAGGGTCAGCAAACTTTTCTGTAAAAGACCAGACAATAAATATTTTAGTCTGGTAGGCCATATGGTCCATATGGTCTATGTCAAAAGTACTCAGCTCAACCATTGTAACACAATACCAACCATATAATGTGCAAGTGAATGAGCTTAGCTGAGTATCAATAAATCTTTATTTAAACAAATAGATGGCAGGCCAAATTGGGCTATGGATCAGTGTGACAATCACTGATCTAGTATCTAAGTGACCACCAGAAATGGCATGTCTTAATCATCATATTACCTCAAGTGTTTTGTTGAATACTATTTTGCTGAGATTAAAGAAGTTCTTAAATTGTGTTAAGTACTCCACTATGCACATACAGAGCATAAAGGAAAAGACAGTGATCTAGATTGCTCAGATTCAATAGCACACACACATGAGAAAGAGAGTTTATCAAGAAGCACACCCAGGGGGCCTCATTGGTGGACTGTACTACTTTGATAGTACCAACACCTGGCAACTTTCGCATTATAACAGGGTGTTTCTTTAGGGTTTGGAGGCACATTCATTAATCTACAACATATTCGAGTTTCTGCAATAATGAAGTGTGAGCTATCATATCACACCAATGACAAAAATGAGAAGAAGCACACATGAGTGTTCTTTGTCAAGTCGAACACACCAAGAAAAGCTTCTAGCAAGAGCCAGTTGCAGAGCTGGTTTTTGATAGTGAGATAAGTAAAAGGTAAGAGAAAAGAAAAGGCATCCCAGGTGGGAAGGGAAAACATATGCAAAGCCATAGAATGAGGCAAAGTAAAAGAGTCTCATGATTAGCTTACATGAAACCATGGGTGAGTGACAAGAAACACTATCAAAGACTTCTAGGAGAACTTGCTCACTCAAAGTAACTCTTTTTCTCTCTCTTTTTTTTTTTTTGTACACATTGTTTAACTTGAGAACTTGAACTAGTGTGACAGTAAGTTCTTAAAAGCTAGCTCTCTGGAATGAGATGATTTGTGGAAATGGATCTCAAATAAGTACATCTGCCAAAGGCGAATTTTCTTATGTGACGGGTAGTAGATTAACAGCGATAAAGGAGTTGAGCTCTTAAAGAAATTTCATGTTGTTACAATATATTTAACCAACCAATGCTCTAGTAAGTAAAATTCTACCTAAGGAGAGAAGTAGCTCACGCATAAGACTCAAGCACAGCAAGAATTTCCCAAACCTGCCAGGCATGCAGTTACTTTCATTCTGGAGCGCACACCTTGCCTGCCCTTTGTCCAATCTTAAACTGGCCGTACTTGCAACAGGCAACCTCTGTCCACACGCACCTGGCTGTTGTGGGCAAGTAAAATTCAGTAGCCACATCTCTTTTCATACGTTCACTTTTATAGAAAGAAAAGTTAGTTTTACTGTATGGAGGGAATGAGCTAGCCCAAGTGCCCTCTGCTTGGAAAAGCTTCCTGTTTGCCCTGGTTGGAGCTTCGGCCTTTCCTCATTGGAACCTATTGTCACAGCTGGGAGCACTCAACCATCTCTCAGGTCAAAGCAAAAGCAGCTCATGTGCGTGGAAATGGGGCATCTCTACCATTTACCCCAGAAAAGCAAGGGTTAGGGTAGAAGGTGGGGAGAGGGCTTGGAAGAATGCAGTAGTTAAAAGAAAAGTTTGGTTCGCAGAGATTGCCTCGTGAATTACACATTTCGTTTTCCTAGCAACAAAAGTTGGCCAGAAATCTAATTCTGTCGAGTCTCCAAGTGCATTAACTGGAACAATAAAACGAAGCAAGCCTTTCTCAGTGCAAGTGAAAATTTCAAAACAAAGCAACGGAACAAAAACAAATGGACAATAGCAAGGCGTATGATTTTATATGGCAACACATTCCCTCTGAGGTTCTCTGTGGTCCCATCATCTATAACACGCCGTCGCTTTAAAAGCCAAAGTAACCCGTTACCTGGAATGCTGGAAGAAGTGGGTTGAAAACACTTCTCAGATTGACATGAATTACAATTAGTAGATTGCTTCGTTTCTTTTAAAACACAAGCTTTTTACTGGCCTTTTACTGGAAGACGGTGATGGAATTTCTCTTTGATGGGAAACAGAGAAGCAAGTGCAGCGGCTGGGCAAAGGCGCCCAGGAAGCACGGGGTCTCTCATCTCTCACACAAGATCCGCAGCGCGCATTCTTGAAGACAGAGTGACATCTAAAGGGATTTTGAAATAGCCAGGGCTGCTAGATGACAGCCAAACTGACAAAGTCAAGGGCATGTCATATTTTGGAAAACTGATGAGTTTTCAGGTTTCCTGCGCTTGATTGTCCCAAGTAACCATGAAAAGAGGATCAAATTCCGATTTTAATGACATGCCTCAGGGTGCCCTCAGGACAACTGCCATTTTTATCTTAGATTCTGCAGGTCCTCGGTGAACAAAAGGGGGGGAAATCAGCTTTGAATAGATTCCTTACGCTCTTGTCAAAAGTAATCCAACTCTGAATATCTATATCCCAAAATACCATCACGCGGCCAGTTTTTATTAACCTGAAGAATTAATAGAGCAGAATATTTAAAATGGGGTTTCAGTTATTGATTCTCCAATTAGATCGTGCATTCCCTTGATGCTGTGTGTAATAATGGGTTTTGCTCAGTCTCCCGCACTCCCTAGCTCACTCTTCCTCTCTCTCCCTTCCTCTCCGCGTCTCTGTGTTTCTCATAAGTATGCATGCTTTGAATACACATGTGGTGCATAATGACCAGATCTGGGAGGCGAGGCTGCATCTGTGGATTCCGATTATGCTTCTGAAAAATATATCCAATCCCCAAACTTAGTCTTTTCAAGCTTAGAAACCCAGCTCTCCTTCCTTCTTTCTGCACAAAATAATTTTTTATTTTGGAGGTGACTATCGTAGTGTGTGGCAGCTTAGGCGGAGAGCAGGGCCGCGTGCCTGTGCGTTCGTTAACAGCACCCTGATGCTAACAATGAACTAATTACTTTCAATACTGATGTGCTCTGGGGCATGATTTCCTTTCTGTATGCTTTCCTACCAAACTGTTGTCATTACTCAATCAGAGGACTGAGGAAAGCAAAAGCAAAAAGCAAAAAATAAAAATAAAAAAGTAAATGCATTTTCCTCCACAGGGCTGAAGCCAGATTCCCATTTCCTAGGTCTTGATTTTCTCCACTTTCTTTAATTGTGCCTTCGTTGGGAAGTGGGGATGCCTTCTGAGGCATTTTCACTTATTTATGAAAAATAATCTAAAATCCTGCAAGGCTCCTGAGCTACTCCAGCACATTTATAACCATGATGCCCCAGTGAACTGCTTAATCCTGGCTCAGCTGCCCACCGAGACGTTAACTCTTTCTTCTTTACAGAAGCGGCGTCAAAGTGGTGAAACAGTTTGTGGTGCGCTCCCTGTTCGCTAAAAGTACCTCTGGAAAGGAGACGTATGTGTGTTTCTCAGTTTGCACAATAGTTGTCTCATTTTATTGGAGTTGGGGGCCATGCACAGGAAGGGAGCAATGAGAAAGGACCACATTAGCCCAGAGAAAGCTACACTCAGAGATCATTTACAGTGGGATATCATTTGCAGCCAAAGTGTTATTTTGCCCGAAGATAGAATTTCCTCACACAACTGACTTTCTGTGATTGTTTTTATATAAAACAGCCACTGTAGACCCATTCGCACATCTACTCAAAACAACAATATTTCACTTTCATGTCAAAAGACGTTGGCATAGAAAATTCAGAACAAAACAAGGAACCTAAGGCATTGAAATGCTAAATGACAGGACCTCTCAGCTAGTATTAATAAAAGAGACTAAAGCAACATGTAACATAAGATGTATGTTAATAAAACAAGTGGTGAAAAATAATAAGTTGACTACCCAAATAATAGATGCATATCTTTACATTTCAATTAGTCTTTGGCTGGTGCTGTCTTTTTTTTTTTTTTTTTTTCATTCAAACTATCTCAAATAGAGCAAGAATTCATCATTGAATGTTCAGACACTGCTCAGTTTCCCAGAGCTGTCAGTGCCCACAATCTGCCTCACAAGGTTGGAATTCTGATAAGAAATCAGAAATGTAAAGAAGGGGATAAGAAATCTTGGGGCAAAGACAATAATAATTAGAAAAGTCTTTATTGGTTCACAGACCAGTGTTTAGGACCAGAAAAGAAAATCAGTTTCCTATTAGTAATGCAGTTTCAACTTCCAAAATATTTTTTCAAGAATGAGTCAGAGATTCTTCTTTTCCTTTTTTTATTCTTCCAATAGTTATTTTTGCACGAAGATGTTGAATGTGTTTAGCTGTTTTCCTGTAGAAGAGAAACTATGCTGATAGAATAGGTCTTTGTTCCTGCTTCCTTACCGAGTTGAACAATAGCAACAGTGAAAAGAAACAGTAGAAGTAAGTAAGTAGAATGCTGGCATATTCTGCCAGTAGGCTGTATTCTTGCCACACAATTTGTAAGTCTGGTTTAGCTCTTTGTTCTCATATAAACTCTAATTTTACATTGCAATATCAGAGTTTTAGGAAGTTGTTTCTTTTACAAAAAAAAAAATCTTGAAGGTAGACATATAAGAGTACAACAGTAAGCATTGAAAACTATCAGATAAATATATCTGAAAAGGATTATGCTAAGCTATAACATTGAGGCATCTTTCATTAGCTTTAGATAGTATCATAAAACTAAAATATGGGTCAGTGCAGAGATCTAGTAAAAGAACTAAATCCTAAACTATCTCAAAATGTAAAATCAAAGCATTGCCAGGAGTATGCTGGCTTTTTATTTTTAAAGGAGTAAAAAGCTTAGTATTAGAAAAGAGATCATTTAAGGCTGTTAAATTAGTCTACTCCAGCAAGAAAGGAGAGAGGAGAATGCGGACATTTGGGAGTAAGGCTGACAATTCTTTCCACAGAGGTTTTATTACTTAGCCTCCGTGGGCCTTTTCTTGTATTATGTAGGTGGTAGACTTGATTTAGATATAAATTGTTTATCTTGGTAAATGAAGTAAGGCTTGAGCAATGCAAAAATTTACATAGTGTTTTGAAAAAGATTTTCTCAGAAGTTACTTTAAAGATTTATGTTTTAATGATTTAGCCTCAATCTATACTTTCTATTATGGAATATATGTTTTTGCTAACATTAAAACAATAACTCCAAATATTCCCAGATATCTTATGTAAGTTTTTAATTGTATATGATTCAGGAAAAAAAATGATACTGATGCCAAAACGAAGAGAAGAGCTAAGCAATTATCTAGATGGGTTTAATTCCATGAGCCTTCTGTGGCCAAAAGCAGGGTCCTATGCACTAATTTCTCCTTGACAGGCTAACGGTGTTAATGACTCCAGGAGAGTATATAAGAAGGCTTAATTGAACAGACTGAGATCAGCTTATGTCCTTATAAACTGAATGATGCAGACATTGATCAATTCCATAGCAGCCTTTCCCACATATCCATCCATACTGTGAATAGAAAATTTAAGATATAATTACAGTGTTGGCTGAGCTTAGCTGACACTTTTTATCCTCAGTTACCAACAATGTCCACTCCTTGCTATACAACCCCCAGCACTCAAAAGGAGAGTATCTTTTTTTTAAGTTCTAATTTTAACTTGAAAAATCACATCTCAGGAAACCTAATATCCTTTTTAAGAGAAAGAACAATCAAAAAGCTGTATAATATATTCAGTTCAAAGCAGAGTGAATCATTGAGGCAACTTCCAAGATATGAAAATGTATCTGTTAAAGCTTAGACTTGATTTTGTCAGTAAAGTTGTATTAAAAATGGCAAGTTAATTATATAACTGGGGATAGAAAAGTAAGGCATAAGCAAACAATAAATGAAGGAAAATAAATAAACCTAAACACCATCTTTATGAATGTGTACAGAAATGAAATGCACTAGAATAAAAGTATAAGTTTCTAGCCAATGAGTAATACAAAAGAAGAAGCATGCATTTTGGGGGGAATTAATGAAGCACAAATTGCTGATAAATACTTGCAATTACCTGGCTCCTTCTCTCAAAGCATCACCCTAGGCTACTATATTTCTTGACATGACTGTGGACTTAGAAGAACAGGTATCATTAGCACCAGTTTGCAGAATGATAAATCTGAGCTTATATTTAATTCTCCTCTTTTTCTTAACATCAAGTCAGCTCTCTTTTATTCTTTTTGTCCTTTTTTATACCTGAAACACTTACTTAACATATAATATACAATAAGAGGGATTTGTGTGTGTGTGTGTGTGTGTGTGTGTGTTTTATTGATTTCAGAGAGGAAGGAAGAGGGAGAGAGAAATAGAAACATCCATGATGGAAGAGAATCATGGATCAGCTGCCTCCTGCAAGTACCATACTGGGGATCAAGCCCACAACCCGGACATCTTCCCGTGACCAGAATTGAACCTGGGACCTTTCAGGTCATAGCCAACACTCTATCCACTGAGCCAGACCGGCTAGGGCTATAATAAGAGTTTTCTGAACATCTATTCAATGATCAAACAAGTAGATAACTAACTATAGACAAGGATATGTAAAAAAGTGACTTCTCAAAACCCATTCCAAACTTCTGTCTCAATTATTTTAATTATGAATGCTACTAGCAATCACAAGACTATCCCACATTGGCCCTGGTGTTTACTTATTCAACAGATATTAATTAACCTCTGTCACGTGACACACGTGTAGCCGGGAAGATTAATATAACAGTTTCTGTCCTCAAGAAATTCAGTCTAGTGAACTACAAGACAGTGTCCCTATAAATATAAAATGATAAGTGTAAGAATAAAGACAATCTCAGAATATTACAATAGTTCCAGGAAAGATTACCAAGTGCAGCAGAATGGTGTGGGAGAGATTCAGGAGCAGCTTCATGGAATAGATTATCGGGTAAAGAACGAAGGAGGAGAGCAGAGGAACAGATTCTAAGCAGAGGGAATATGTCAGGGCTCCCAGAGGTTATCCCCAGTTTATGGTTTTCTAGGAGGGTTTAGATGCAGTATATACTCAATGCTATGATTTATCACAGTGAGAGGATAGAAAGTGAAATTGGCAAAGGAAAAGGAACACAGGGCCCAGGGGAAACCACGGGATGCACTTAACTCTCCCAGCAACAAATTGTGATGACATGTGTAAATGGTTACCAACCAGGAACACTTATTAGAGACTCAGAACCCAGGGGTTTTTACTGAGGGATAGTCATGTAGGCATCCTTTGCCTCAAATGTACCAAAACTCCAAAGTCTCAGGAGAAGTTCAGAAGAAGCCATATTGTTTGCATCCACAGTTTAGTCACTCTCGTCAGTTTTAGAAATGATTAGAACCCTTCTGAAATCCAAGCATCGACCAAGGGACAGCCAGGTAAGCAGGGCTTTCAAAAGATAGCTGTGTTCTGCTATGTCTGCTCTTCTTTGCACAGGGGGTTAACACAAATAAATTCAGGTAGGCAAAAAAAAACAAAAAAACAACCCTAGAGGCTTTCAAGAGTGAAAACGGATCAGTTAAGCAGCAGGTAGCAGGCTAGGACAAGAAACGCCCTGGGTGTGGGCATGTGAGACCACAGTTTGCTCTAGCTGGAGAGCAAGAGTCAGGCAAAAGTTGGCTGAGGCTAAATCATGAAAGGCTGTGAACGTTGAGCTTAGTCTTTATCAATAACGGTGGCGGCAAACTAACGAAGAGTTTTGAGTAAGAGAGCCGAAAGGTCAATATTCTTCTGGAAAATGGAATCTTTTTAGTTGACGGAGATCTCCAAAGAGAAACTACTTCTTCCTTCCCCTCATGTACCAAGGCAATATGACGAGCGGTGAAGAGCTTACCAGACTCCTTCTCATCCCAGATTTGTCACCTACTAGTTGTGTGACCTTAGACAAGTTAAACCCCCATGCCTCAACTTTCTCATATGGATAATGATACAACTTGAGCTTTTATGTGAGAATTAAATGAGTTACCTACATTTCATTATAGTAAAGGGGTTGTAACTGATAAGATATATTAGAGGAAAAAACTGATAATTAAACTGTGACTTGATGCCTTCTCATCACTTAAATTCATTTTAGCTATGATTTAGACATAGCTGTTCTCTATTTATTACATAAAAAGAAAAATGTCAATGAAATATATTGGTTGTTGCTTTTCGAGAAGACATTAAATTATGAGCATTTCTCCTAAACATATGCTTCACTAATGTTACATTTGGCTGTCTTTTCTTGCTTTTCTGAACATACACCATCTTTTGGCTTAGTGCTGAGTCATATGTAATCATTTTAATAATATTTTTAACACTGAAACTCAACAGAGGCACCAAAAATGCATATGACTCAACTGAAATGACAATATGAATAGCTGTAGCCAAGCTTGTGTGTACACAGGCAGTGATTACTGTGTCCTGACTTCCGCCTAGCTAATAGCAACTATAAAATGCAGAGCTTATCAGACATATTCCATTTTCAGAAGTGTTAAAATGTGTGTGTGTGGGGGGAGTGTGCCTCTTAAAATAAATGAAATGTAATAATAGAAGAGGTAGATTACTTGTGAACCTAATGGAGCTAAACTTCAAGGCCTTTCAATTGCATAGGTCCTATGAGGGACCCTAGTACTGTATTCACACAGTCGCATGGTTTTGGAAATAGCTTATATTAAAAAAGAACAATAGCTTAAAATTAATGACCTAAGGTTCTACTTCAAGAATCTAGAAAAAAAGAAGAACAAATTAAACTGAAAGGAAAAAAACAATATAATAAATAAGAGAGGAAATCAGTGAACTAGAAAATAGATAAACCACAGAGAAAAATTAAACTCTAACAAAGGTTTCTTTAAAATATTTATAAGACTGATAAACGCCTAGTAAGACTGATATTTTAAAAAAGGAGAGAAAATGCTGAGCTATAATAATAAAAGGGTAATACGCTAATTAGACCAAACATCCTTCCCGATATCCCTCTGGGATGAACCCAGGGCTGCAGCCAAGGGATCGAGGCAGCTGCCATGGATGCGAGGAAGGGCTCAGGCAGCTGCTGTTGCGAAGGCCGATACTTGCGTGAATTTTGTGCATCAGGCCTCTAATCATTAATATTACCATATTTTCTGGTGTATAAGATGACTTTTTAACCCAGGAAAATCTTCTCAAAAGTCGAGGGTCATCAATGGAGCCAGATGGAGACCACAGGTGTCTCCGGTCAGCTCCTTTTTGTGCTGCATACAGTCTCCGTCCAGACTTTTTAACCCAGGAAAATCTTCTCAAAAGTTGGGAGTTGTCTTATACACCCAGTCGTCTTATATGCTAGAAAATACAGTATATTAAGAATGAAAAACAGGGTATCATTAGACAAATATTTTAAAAAATAGTAACAGTATAGTACAAATTACACTATGCCATCGGTTTTCAACCTTTTTCATCTCATGGCACACATAAGCTAATTACTAAAATTCTGCAGCACACCAAAAAAATATATTTTTTGACAATATGGCAACAGTAGGTATAATTTTGATACATTCACACTGGATTGCTATTGTTGTGTTGGCTATTGTCATTTTTTATTTGACAATCTAAGGAAAAGAGATCAATGCCCCTGACTAAATAGTTTTGTAATTTCTGGCAGCACACCAATAGGAAACAGCTGCTCTAGGCCAATAAGTTTGACAACTTAGATGAAATGGAAAAATTATTTGAAAAACACAACTTACCAAAATAAACAGGAATAAACAGAAAATCTAAAATAGCTCTATATGCAGTGAGCAGACTGCAACAATTATCTAATCATTACAATATCTCTACCTCCCAGTATTCATGCCTTTATGTAATTTCCTTCCTTTGAGGTACTTGATTCTAATAATAATATAAGGCATAGTGAATGGGATGTCACTTCCATGATTATCCTCTACTAGAGGCCTGGTGCACAAAAATTTGTGCACTCAGGGATGTCCCTCAGCACAGCCTGTGCCCTCTAGCAATCTGGGACCCCTCGGGAGATGTCCACCTGCTGGCTTAGGTCCACTCCCCATGCAATCGGGCCTAAGCTGGCAGCCAGACATCCCTTTGGCAGCCCAGGGGACCTCAGAAGATGTCCACTTGCCATCAGGGAGCAGGCCTAAGCTGCAGTCAGACATCCTTAGTACTGCTGAGGAGGCAGGAGAGGCTCCCGCCACCACTGCTGTGCTGGCAGCTGGCAGCCTGGCTTGTGGCTGAGCAGAGGTCCCCTTGTGGGAGCGCACTGACCACCAGGGAGCAGCTCCTGGTGCAAGTAATGATTACAAGGTTGGCAAGAACTGTCAAAACTCATCAAATGAATAACTAAGATGTGTTCATTTTATTGTATTTTAATTATATGTCAATTAAAATTTTTAAATTTCTCTTCAACAAGCATATATTGATAACCTACTATTAAAAAATACTACACTATATTATGAAAATGCCACATTTTAAAATATTCCTGCTAGCATTGATTAGTTATAGAAGTTTCAACAAACTTGTATTGTCAAAACTAATGCACAATGAGGGAATATTTTTGTTCTTAAAACTCCAAAGAAAAAACAAAAACTAGAATTATTCCTAGGGAATAAGTGTGAACCCTTGTCAAAAAAAATAGTTTCCTTGAAATTAAAAATCAGGTGAAAAATATCAGAAGTAAGCAACATGTAAGGATTGAGAGGGTAAGTTGATCACACAAGGCCCTTTGGTTAGGATGCCCTGTGACCTCTCGTAGTTATAAAGTGACTAACTGACTTTATAACTGTTGTCACTCATTGCACCTAGCAAGTTTTCTATCTCAAAGAACATGGCCTAACCCAATTTGCACTCTCTTTGCAGGTTGTGGTATTGTGATTTATATATTGCTCATATGTGTTTGGTCTTTGTCCATGGCACCTGGCTTACAGCTCCCCAAACCCAAAAGACTTGGTTTCAGTGAAGTGAGATTTGCTGGAATGACTCTGGCTCACAAAAACATATGGTTTGGGAAGAGAAAGAACGAAATGGTAGAATATGAGAAGCTTTAACTCTGGAATGACCACACAGTCACCCATGGTATGAAGCAGCTGCTGTGCTGAAGTCAGTTACTAAAGGAGAAAGTTACCAGTTTAGAGATGGGTCCAACTCCTGGTCAGTGGGTTCACTTAATGCATACAAAAAGAAAGGCTAATAAGAAAAAGGCAAAATGTTCAATCCATTGGTTATTGTTATCTGTAATGGCTAAGATGAAAGTTAAAGTCCTGAAGTGGGACTTAATGCTAAACCAAGATGCTAAATCAACATCAGACGTGGGTCAGTCTAAACGATAGTCACTAGTCTCAAAACTGCATAGAAAGATAAAAATTGTGCACAAGCAAGGTATAAACCAAGACATCTAATCACCAAAAAGGTAGTCAATGTAGGAGGATGGGCACAACTAAGAAATTACTGAAACTGAGGAGTATAGTGTAAAGGAGTTCTTTTCTTCTGTAGATCAGTATCTTCAGCTTTCTGAGGAACCTTTACTGAAATGGCATTTTCATTTCTTCAGACTGAGGAGCACGCATATAATGTCCATCAAGGTCAGAGAGGTATCCTCCTCAGAGTAATAGTCTTAATAAAAAATTGGAACAAACCATTAAAACCTTGTTGTCCAAAACTGAGGGGGAAAATGCATGAAGGGCTGGCTTCCCCACCTTCATGAGTAGGCTCACACGTAACATGAACATGAGTCGGGCGAAAGAATTGTTCTGCTAGAGAGATTCTCTGTGTTTCTAGTATGTGTGGGGAAGAGGGGTGGGAAGGTGCTAATATTCTTTCTTCCCCACATCACCTCAACTTTTTTTTTTTACCCCCACGTGATGCAGTGATCACAGGATCAGGGCCACACTCCAAGGACTGGAAACGAGGATGCTGTAATTGTGTTTTTAACCTTTTTGTCAACATTCCTAAAATATTCTAATCAGTTTTATATGTAGTTTGTGGATTTTTTGCTGCTGCTTATTAAATAAGTATTTTGTTTTAAACCATCTGGCAGAATTGGAATTAACAGTGAAAGCAGCCCTATTGCCAGGTGGTAAAGATAGGCCATGAGTTCTGCGCCCATGTAACTTTACCTTATCTCAACAGAAGTAGACTGAGGGAGGCACTTGCTAGACTAATATTGGGGCCAGCAATGAAAACCAACACAGTGGTTGAATCCAACGTCCCTTCCAAAGGTGGAAAAGTCTAAGTGTAAATAGAGAGAAGGAAAAGCAGTAGGCATGGGTAAAAATGAGGATAAATGCAACAGGTAATGAGGGAAATTCAATATTATGTTAACACCTCCCTCAAAAGAGGTTCAGAGCAGGAGATGATATTGTCCCTTAGCTTCCTGATACCAGGTGCCTGAAAGGACAAAGTCATACATTGCTGAGAGTACCACTGCTTTGGGAACCTGACAAAATAAAATACAAGCCTGAGAACCTGAGTGACCTTGCTCTGGGAGACATTTCCATACAATATGATGATGGACTGGATAGTAATACTTAATGACAATGAGATTCTAGTATCTTCTGACATGTATGGTTGTTTTTCTTATAAGGATTTATTCAAAGACTGATATTTTAATGTATATATTTCTCATATGTATTTGGTCTTCACCCACAGACAGGTCCTGGCTCACAGTTCCCAAAATCCTTGAAATTTCTAAGTGCTGAGAGTGCCAAAGGTGTCTTTTGTTATGTTGATGCAGAGACTTTTGAAAAAATGCCTAAGAATGGGTCAAGTTGTTCAAGGAACCAACCTTGTGATTAGTGGATTAAAATTTTCAGTCCTATCCCCACCCCCCACCCACCCCTGTTGACCCTCTGGGGAGGGAGAAAAAAAAGAGGCTGATAAAAACTAAGAAGAACTGGGTTTGGAGAGCTTCTTGGTAAACACAAGTAGACTGGAGATAATGGGGCACCTGGAGAAAGCTTGGGAGCTCTTTACCCTTTCCCAAGCCCTGCCCTGCACATCTCTTCTACCTGCTGTTCTCTGAGTTATGTCTTTTTATATAAAAACTGATAATCTAATGAATAAAATGTTTCTCTAAGTTCTGTGAGCTGCTCTGGCAAATTAATCAAACCCCAGGAAGGAGTCCTCTGATTCATAGCCATTGGGTCAAAAGTGCAGGTAATAACCTGGATTTACCACTGGCATCCTGAGTTGGAGGGGAGCATTGGAACCTCTGATCTGTATCTAGCTGGTCAGAAGCACAGGCATCACCCTGAGCTTGTGGCTGGAATCTGACATGGGGACAGTCCTGTGGGACTGAGCATTTATCTGTAGAATCTGACACTATTTCTGATAGATCAGGTCAGAATAGAGTTGAATCCTGGGACACCTATTGGTGACTGAGAATTTCTTAGTTCTATGTGAACAGTCTCTCCTACTCCTCTTCAACACACTCATTGGAATTGGGTCCAAGAATCAAAAGTGTAAGTAAAATACATAGTGGGAGACCCTATTCAATATACTTTCAAAACTCTGCACCAGGTAATTTCACTGGATCTTCACTGAATTAATTATTACAATGAGGTTGGAGGTATAGAAGAATTTGAAATTAAGTATGACAGTCTAATCAGTTGTATATGTATTTTGTGGACTTTTAGCTGTTGCTTATTAACTTAAGTATTTTGTTTTAAAATTGAATCCGTTAATTTAAATATTTTCGAGATCAAGCCTAAAATGATCATTTTCAAAATACCTTTGCATTTGTTTAAACATCTATGTCACCATTTATTGTCATCATTTGTTTCTAGAGGCTTTCTTTGAGGAAAATTTTTTATACAATTTTAAAACCCACCAGGGTAACCATGAAGGCATACCATTGGTATACAATATATAGATGAAGATTTGTTGAATGAATTAGTGGACAAATTTTATGATCATAATGGGTCAACATTTCATAATGTCCTATCCCAAATCCAGAACTGAACATGGTTCAAAATAGTGTTGTATTTCAGATCACAGGCTTTGGAGTCAGTCTCCAAAGTCTCAAGTTATAGGTTCTAACATTTTCACTTATGAGATTATGGGCAAATTTCTTAATTGTTCTAAGTCTCAATTTTCTCCTTTATAAAATGAGGATGAAAACTATTTACACCTAATACAATGATAATAAAGATGGACAAATTTCTTAATTGTTCTAAGTCTCAATTTTCTCCTTTATAAATTGAGGATGAAAACTATTTACACCTAATACAGTTATAATAAATATAATGTGGACAAAGCCTTTTGCAGCTGGCCTACAAAACTCTCTCAACAAGAATATGTTGCTATAATTTTTAAGGTGATTTTATTACTGTTTTTACGTTGTTATTATTATAGGATAATAGTAAAACACAAATTCTGGAACTAGCCCTCTAGTCTTTAGTTTTCACATCTAAAAGATAGTGATGATGATAGTACCTACTACAAACGGTTGTTATGAGAATCAAATAAGTTAACAGGTGACATGTCAAGAATAGTAAAAACTTCAGTAGAGTTAGTTGTTCATATTTTTGCCTGATGTATCCAATTGGTAAGTGTGTTTCCAGTGTTAAGTGGGTTTGAATTCCAGCTCTGCCCATTATTTATTGTGTTTTTGTAGTTTACTGTGTGTCGATTAACCATTCTGTGATTCAAGTTCCTCATGTGCAAAGATAAAAAAATAATACTGTCACATAAAATTATATTTAGGATCAAATGAAAGAATAGATGGAAAGCATTTAGATTAGGTCTACAGAGAATAAGCAAGTACAGTGCACTCTCCTCCTCTTACCTTCCAAGACTCCAAGTGGATGCCTAAAACTGCAGATAACACCAGACCCTATATACATTATGTTTTGTTCTATACTTATGTACCTACTAGAGGCCCAGTGCATGAAATTCATGCATTAGGGGGAAGGGGGGCGTCCCTCAGCCCAGCCTGCACCTTGTCCAATCTGGGATCGCTCGGAAATCCATCTCACAATCCAGGACAGCTGGCTCTCAACCACTCACCTTCCTGCCTGCCTGATCAACCCCTAACCACTCCCCTGCAACCTGATAAATGCCTAACTGCTTCCCTGCTGGCCTGATCACTTCCAACTGCCCTTCCCTACAAGGCTTGGTCCCCCCGCAACTGCCCTCCTGTGCTGGCCTATATACCTCTAACTGTCCTCCCATGGAAGCCTTCTCCCTGCCAACTGTCCTTCCCTGCCAGGCGGCGCACCCTTAACTGCCCTCCCCTGTAAGCCTGGTCCCCCCCCCAAATGCCCTCCCTTCCCTGCAGGCCCAGTTGCCCTCAACTGCTCTCCCCTGCCAGCCTGGTTGCCCACAACTGCCCTCCCCTGCCAACCATCTTGTGGCAGCCATCTTGTGCCCACATGGGGGAAGCCATCTTGTGCAAAGGTGTGATGGTCAATTTGCATATTACCTCTTTATTATATAGGGTGATAAAGATTAATTTATCAATATAGTAGTATCACCATCATCATCATCTCTACCAAATAAATTCATATTTATTGTCTGAAAATATAAACAGATAAAAGTCCTGTATAGAATGAACATGTAAGCACATTTCTGAAATACTATTGCTTTAGTTCACAATTCTTAGAATTCATTGTTTCAAAGTCTTAATTCTCTGATCTGTTCTTTTATTTCCTCTCCATCTAGATAGTTCAAAATCTTCCACAATCAAAAGCAACTCTTCCTTATTAGCTTTAGAGGCCATTTTCTCACTAATTCAGTTATTCCTTTAGAACTAAAAATATATTAAGTACAAATTCTGCCCCATGAAGACCAAGATATGTTACTTCTGTTCCTGAAATTGTCACTAAATTGGATGTCCTTGGCTAACTCTTCAGTTCTCTCAGTTGTATACATTCTTCCTCAACAACTGTGTCCACAAGCTAACCTGCAAACAGTCAAGGCTGCATGTAGAACACAAACTAACTCAGGCCACTGAACAAATACTCTAAGTTGATTATAATTACCATCATTAAAATTCAATAAAACTGCATCAGAGCTACAACTATAATTGACTCTCAGCATTTCTGGTCAAAGCTGACCATTGGAAACCCATGGTCTCTAATTCCATTGGGCAAGCATTATTCAATAGCACAAATGAATAATAAAATTAAAGGACTTCCAAGATTAATTGGAAGAAATATTAGAGATCATCTGATTCAACCGCTCATTTTATAAGAACAAAAAATAAGAGTGAAAGTTGTTAAATACTTGGCCAATCCCATAAATTTATTTTGTGCAAATTATCAGTAAAATAATAGTAATCATAATAAGAAGACTACTTTACATTCAGAAATCCCTTCACACTTTAGAGAGCACTTTCATGTATATTTTATTTGACCTTCATCCAACTAGATGAGATAGAAAGAAGGTAAGTATTAATATCTACATTTTACAGGTAATGAAACAGGCTTAGAGTGGTGAAATGATTTAACCAAAGTAACCAGCTTATGTATAGCAAAGCAGAGATAACAAACTAGTTCCTTCTGGAGTCCCATAACCTGCTTTTTTTCTATCATCTCACATCATTTGATAGGAGAAAAGACATGTGCTAAGGTCTGAATGTGTCCTTTCAAAATTCATATGTTGCAATCCTAACTCCTGAAGGTAATGGTATTACTAGGTGGAGACTTTAACCTTAGGTCATAAGGTTGGAGAACCCATAAAAGAGGCTCCAAAGGGATCCCTAAAGACTTGCACCAGGTGAGGACACAGCAAGAAGCCACTGGCTATGAAACAAGATCTTCACCAAAACATGACCAAGCTGGTGCCTGAATCCTAGACTTCCCAGAATTGTGAAAAATAAATTTCTGTTGTTTGCAAGCTACTGAATCTATAGTATTTTGCTACACAACCTGTAAGACTAAGACATTATCTTTTGAGTGTGTGACATTACAATTTGCTTGTGGTAGGAAGAATGTAGAATATTTCTTATGCATTTTCCTGGTATAGAGACAGGAGGACTTGGAGACTATTTGTTCCATCCTCCTGTATCAAAGCGGGATTTCACATAGGTCATATCTGGCAAACCAGGCATGTATTGGAAGATAAAGTATTTTTCAAAATCTTCAAAGAATGTGGTTTTGACCAACTTCATCCACAATACATTTTTTACTATGTAAGTTGACCAACTGCTAAGTCTTTTATGCTTTACCTAGTTTCATGCAATTAATAAAAAACTAAGATTTCTTCTGTATTCCAACTCAGAGTAAACTGACTATTTTAAAAGTGATGTTTAAGTATCTATTTATTTTATTTTAAAATAACAAAAGTAATTAGTAGTTTAAATACTTATAACAAGTCCTGATTAACTTAATCCTATCAGTGAAACTCATCTCTCAGGCTATAATGATTTGAGTCAATGATGGCCACCTAACCCAATATGGGCCAATGAGACAACAGAAGAAGATTTCTAGGGCTTCCGGGAAAGGAAAAGTATTTTCACTCCTTGCTGGATATAGGAAAAGAATATATTGCCTCAAAATCTGTCCAAAATCAGTTTTAGTCTGCCAGCCTTGGCCTAAAGCCAACACTATAAGTTAAGAAAACAACAACAAAACCAGGTGTTTGGTGAAATGTTTGATGCATTGTATACAACACTATTTAAAACACATCCTATTTATTAACCTTTAAGCTACTTGAGCCAGTAATTGCCCTTGACTTTTTAGCCATATGACAGAGGTATACCTCAGAGATACTGCATATTCAGTTCAAGACCAAGAAAATAAAGCGAATATCCCAATAATGCAAGTTTATCACAGAAATTTTTTTGGTTTATCAGTGCTTCCAAAAGTTACATTTACACTATACTGTAGACTATTAAGTATGTAATAATGTTATGTCTAAAATGAACAATGTATATATCTTAAGTAAACAATACTCTAGTGCTAAAAAATGTTAACCATCATCTGAGCCTTCAGAGAAGTCCTTACCCATTACCTTTTTGCTGAGGGGTGGGAGGGATCTTATCTTAAATTTGTAAAAAAAAAAAAGCAGTATCTTTGAAATGCAATAAAGTGAGGCAAAACAAGGTATGTTTGCACTAAATTCCAGGTTTGGATGCAGTTCATGCAGTGTGTGTGTGTGTGTGTGTGTGTGTGTATTTAGCAGTCAGTGGAATACTGGTCCTTTCATGAGGCAGGAGATAGAAGATAGAAGGATAAAACTTTTCTCTGGTCACAGACCATTGAGATATTGCACTACTGAGCAATATATCTTGTGACCTGCCTGGCAAGAGATAGCCCATGAAATACTGGCAGGACCCAAGGGGAATGGGAATGTTGCCAACCTCTCTGAGCAGCCTTCTCCTTCACTTGCCCAATCTAATCTAATAAAAGAGTAATATGCAAATTGACCCTCACTCCCTTACACTTAAGCCACACCCACCAGTCAAGCCATGCCCACCAGCCAATCAGAGCAAATTAACCCAACCAAGATGGCGGCCAGCAGCCACAAAGCTGGAATAAGCAGGAGGCTTGCCACTGCGATGGAGGAAGCTAAGGTTTCTGCCTGCCTAGGCTGGCTGTGGCCTCCACTCAAGGCAACAAAGTT
The DNA here is from genome assembly GCA_004026665.1 of Murina feae. Taxonomy (NCBI): domain Eukaryota; kingdom Metazoa; phylum Chordata; class Mammalia; order Chiroptera; family Vespertilionidae; genus Murina; species Murina feae. The sequence goes on from PVJC01001268.1 coordinate 59,432, forward strand.
TCAATTATAGAAGATAAACAAACCTCAGATACCTACTTCCAGCCTTGGGCTCAAGGAAGTGCTGGAAGCCTGGGTTGTCAGGGGCAACCTGACCTGTGCTCCAGTTAAAGCAACAAATTTTCAACTTTAGAAGTTAAATAAATCCCAGATACCAGGTTCCAGCCAACCTCACTGCAAACAGCCATTAGCCCCTCATCCAGGCTGGCCTGGCACCCCAGCAGGACCCCCCTCCCTGAAGGGGATGTGACCAGCTTGAAAACAGCCCTCAGCCCCTCACCTGGGCTGGCCAGACACCTCAGCAGGAACCCCGCCCTGATCTGGGATACCCTTCAGGGAAAACCAGCTGGCGCCTACCCATGCACCAGGCCTCAATTCTATATAATAAAAGGGTAATATGCAAATTGACCCTAATAGCAGAAAGACTGGAAATGACTGGTTACTATGATACACACTGACCACCAGGGGCAGACGTTCAATGCAGGAGCTGCCCCCTGGTGGTCAGTGTGCTCCAACAGGGGGAGCTCTGCTCAGCCACAAGCCAGGCTGCCAGCTGCCAGCTGCCAGCACAACAGTGGTGGTAGGAGCCTTTCCCGCCTCCTCAGCAGAGCTAAGGATGTCTTACTGCAGCTTAGGCCTGCTCCCCGCTGGCAAGTGTTCATCCCCTGAGGGGCCCCAGGCTACCAAAGTGATGTCTGGCTGCCAGTGTAGGCCCAATTGCACGGGGAGCGGGCCTAAGCCAGCAGGTGGACATCTCCCAAGGGGTCCCAGATTGCTAGAGGGCATAGGCTGCGCTGAGGGACACCCACAAGTGCACAAATTTTTGTGCACCGGGCCTCTAGTAGTCTAATAAAATAACTTATGTAGAAACCCCAATCTTTGATATCAAGACCTTTAGGAACTAGCAGATCAGGCTACCCACACCTGACAACCACCATGACCTAGAGACAGAAAAACCTCTGCTAGTTACTCAGACCCACAACTGCTAATGCCTAAGGCTTAGATGTGCCTTCAGCTATTCCTCTACTGCAATGGAAAGGCCCCTATCACCAGGGATGACCTCTCCAGTAAAGTGCCGCCTACCCACATACAAAGCTTCCAGCTCTAGCCCTGCCAGAATCCACCAGGAGGGGTAATATGATGCAGAGTGGCCAGGAGACTAGTCCTGCATCAGAGATGAGTAGTCATAGTTGGAGGGGCGTGAGGAGGTGTACAGAACAATTTCTAGGCCGTTTTACTAGCTTTCTCCTCTGCCCTAAGACCCTTGCTTCTCTCCTGAGATATCAGCAATCCCAGAAACCATAGCCACCACAGTGGGATGGAAATAAGCTGGTGCTTTCCATTATCTGCTGCCCATATAGCCCTTAGGTTCCAGGCCTTCATTGTTCAGAGTTCCATGACCCACATTCTGGAAAACCCAAGCTTTTCCCCGATCTCAGCTCTCTGCTGCCAGCATTGGCTACCTCCCCTGCTGAGCTCTGCATTCCTTTGGCCCTAGTGTCAATTCCCACAAATTCTGAGGTAGCTTTCTTAAGCAATCAACTTGAGGAGTTGGCCGCATATTGCAAATATGACTATACAAATAATATGAAATTTACTTTTTATGCTCTTGTCTCTTTCCAAATCTAAACATAAGATATTACACAAGTATATGGACACCAACTCAGAGCAGGAGGTCGTTAGGTTTTCCATTCATCCTATCAAGAGCCCAGATCTTTTCTAAGGAATGGGTTGTTTTATTTCTGTCAGAAAAAAACCAGTTATCTGTGTGAATGTTACCAGTCTAAGAACACTATCGGTTCTCACTGATCCAGGCGCTCCAAACAGAAAAAGATATAGTCTATACAAAATGAGACACATGGACACCTACAACCTCATCTGTATCTGGTTATGAGTAAAGTTAACCTTTTAGGTTTACCACCATCCAGAACATCATCTCACTGAACATCATCTCAAATGGTCAATCAAACCAAGGAGACATGACCTAATATTATGCCAACATGCAGTGCTTAGTCGATACTTTATGAGCTTGAGCATTTATCAACTACCAGATGCCACCACCTCTAAGTCAACTCTAAGATGTGAGCATTTGAAAACGCTAAGGTGGAGTTATGGAATATAATCTGTCCATCAAAAGATCTGGGGAGAATTCTGACCCAGATATCATTAGCTGTGGAATAAGTGACATCAGGGAAACCAAAACACCAACTCACTCCAGGGTTTATGAGTCGCATCTTCTAGCTACTTACTCTCCGCTGCTTTGTACAATTTTCTCTAATAATTTTATGTTTTCTGGTTTGGCCCAAAGGCCACTGATGCATCTTAGGAAAGGAAGGCCATATTTTTTTACCCCAATGTTATGCACTCTCCAATTTGGTGAGGTGGGCTTGGGGAAGCTCAGAACCAAGAAGCTCCATTTCCAGTTGAGTTGGTATTCTTTTGGATATCTGACTCCTAACCATCTCATATTGTCTCTTAGCTTAGCCCATTGCAGGCTGTAAGACTATGGCAGGTAAGATGGTTCTGGAATCCTGGGGAAGGGTAGTGGGGGGAGCGGTTATCATTTCTGAGCACTTCTATGTTTCTATTTCACAAGTACCAGGTGCCCAAAAATAGTGGGTAAGAGCCCTATTTTGGAGACAAGAATATGAGGGAGACTTTATCTCCCCCAACCTCTCACTTGCCTCCCCTATATAATGACATTTTTGGCTTCTGTGAACTGTCATGCTATAGGAAACTCAACTGCTGCTTCTGGAAGGTCTTTAGGATCTTAAGGGGACTTTACATTTTTCCAAGTTTTGATTTACCCAGGTACCACTCACCATCCTCAGATTAAAAATTCATTATGATACACGGATCCTTGAAGAATAACTGCACAGCCCAATTCCTGCAGACAGCAAACCAGCCACATCTTTGGCTTATATAACTCACTGCATATCTCAAACCACAACACTCCCTTTAACCACACCTATAACTCACAACCATATGACCCCCTTCCTTTCCTTGTACATTACATGCAGTAGGAAATAAACATCCTCAGCATGACCTTTATGAAATCTTGGGGTAAGCTAAGAAACGGGATCATCATTTAACAGAAAGAAGCTCCTGGGTGAGATGTGTGCTAAGAGGTAGTTTGGCTTTCTTTAAACAGTACACACGAATAAGCCTCAGGAAGAAGCTGGGGGAGAGATATATGTGGTTTTGTCAATGTGTTTGGTTTTCCAAGTACAGTTGCTTTTTTCCTTGAACATTCCCATCCAAGGCTGCTTATATATTCTACTTAACAATGAGAGTTCTGAGGAATGAAGTACTAGTGTCTCGGTTCATTCAGGCTGCTAGAACAAAGGACAATGGACCTGGCAACATATAAACAGAATAAATTTATTTTTGCATAAGCTAGAAGTCTGCGATCAGGGTCCAACATGGTCAAGTTCTGGTGAGGGCCATGTTCTGGGGTGCAGATGGTCACCTTTCCATTGCTCACATAGCAGAGAACAGAAAGGGGAAGCCGGTACTAATCTCAGTCTCCACCCTCATAATCTCATCTAAACCAAATTTACATCCAAAAGACCTCGCCTCCTAACATCATCATATTTTCAGGGAGTAGGGGTAGAGTTTTAATATATGATTTTGGGAGAACACAAGCATTCAGTCCATAACAAGATACACAGAGATGCCTTGACCACCTGTAATGTTTGGGTCTTCAGTAAAGAATGTAGCCCAGAGAGCCAGATACAGGAATTGGACTACTTTCATATCATTTCTAATTAGGTCTTAACTCTTGGTAAATCAGGGAAATGTCAGTCCATTTATGCTTTCAAGCTAGTTCTCAACAGCTACACAATTTTGCCTTCTATTTTCCCTAATATGTCGTATCTTATTTCTATAATATATATAAGACAGTTTCACCTGTTATTCAGTATGTTCCCTAACATTGAAAATGTCATCCCAATTAATTTTATTTTGTATGTTAACTGGGTTATGTAATTTCTAACTGATGATGTCTAGTTTAAATGGTTTCTTTCCCTCTGAAAAAGGAAACAAAACGGAAACAAACAAACAAGCAAAAAAAAAACCACACCATTTTCTTGATTTGAGGCTTCAATCGTTCTTAAGATCCATAGCTATTTTTCCAGTGGAAAGCAGGTGGACACTCAGAGGAGCAGAATAGATAGTAGACATGGATACATCTATGAGCCAAAGCCTTGGCAATGAATGGCATGTAAATAAGTATATTAGTGTGTGAACAACAACTTTAGAAAATCATAAATTATCCCTATCACATAAGTCCAGAGCAGTCTGAAACCAAGAAAAAATATCAGAGACCCTTTTTTCCTTTCTTCTTATGATTGTCTTGCAAATGGCATATCCACTGATGTTTTTGGAGAAATAAGTTATTAATATGCAATCTTAGGAGGAAAAATAGACTATCATATTAAAGTATTAATTAATAGTTTCCACTATATTTCCAGAAATAACTAATCTTTCTCATGCTCAAAAATAAAAATAGAATGTTTTATTGTTTCAGTTTAAAAAATTAAATAGTTATGGCCATAAAAGGAAAGAACATACTCTTTCTGCTCTTAAAAGAACTTTAAATCTTATCAGGAAAATAGAAAAGGCATCTAAATGCTAGAATATGTCTGATTGTCTTTAAAAGGAGAATCACATACATTTGAGACCAACCAAAAAGGTCTTAGGCTTTATGGAGATGCAAACTTCCAAGCAGGACTTGAGAAATTAGCTAAGATTTCCAAAAGAAGCATATGAGAAGAGTTTAAATTAATCAGTGAATACATAAAAATTCATTGATTAAGTTACATGTTAACAACTGAACTACAAAATTCTGGAATGAGAGAAAAATAAATGGTTGCTTAATACATGACATTTTTCATCTCTTTCATTTGGAAGGCTGGTGCCCTCAACAAGAACACTTGACATTACCTCTGGCAAGATACAGCTGGAACTCTAAAGTTGAGTACTGGTGGCTTAAATTAAGAAAGAGCATGTTATATTAAATTTAAGACACTTTTGAATAAAGCAACAAGACATGTCACAAACTTCACAGAGAGATAGAGCCTTTCATATGGTTCAGCAAATACAGAGGCAGGATTCTATCTACTTACTCATTTAATATGCATTCATTAGATACCAACTGTCTACCCCACATAGCACTAATTACCACGAAGAGTAAAGAAGGTGTGGAAAGCGTCCTTGCCCAACAGGTAGCCTAATAACCAAGAGGTGAAATAAGATGTGTAAAAATAAAGTAGGAGAAAGTTTCTGGACAAAATATGAGAAATTGAGAAATGGAAATGCTACCTACAGTTTTCTTCTCTCCCAGGAGGCTCAAAGCCCATCACAATTACCTGGCAGAGTGTATCATTCTCATAAGCATTTTACAATGTGATTGGCAGGGGTGCAGAGAATCTAAGTGATCAGCATAAACACCAGGTGAGTTGAGTGGAAGAACTAGAAATTAGTTTTCTATATGGGATATTGCAAGAAATATTGGTAAGTCCAGAGTCAGAAGTCCTCAAGGTTATTTTTCCACCTGTAGGCCTCAGATGATTTCAGGAAAGGTATTTAACATCTCTGAAATAAGGTTTTTTCATCTTGGGGCATCTACCTTTCCTACCTCAAAGGGTTCTATGTGAATTGAGTGAATTGAGGGAGAAGGAGAATTTTAAAGAGCTTTGCAATGCACAAAGCATTTATAAGTATACGATAGAATGTCATTATTCATTTATTTACTTATTGTGAGCCTATACACAATTTAGATGACAGGTGAAGGCTGTGCTATGTAAAAAAATTGAAGATACAGAGAAGTCTGTTATTTCCATTGACTTCCGTTGGTAATGGCTCCAGTAGGCACCGTGCAAAATTTTGGGTGGCTGAATAACTGAAAAGAGGAGCTAAAAAGTAGATAAAAAACCTCAGAAGTCCAGACACAGATGCTGGAGGATAACAGAGATAGCTGTGGGATTGTCTGGGTTGCAGGGGATTTGGATAGCCCCCCTGCATCTCTCTCAGCAACCCAAAGCAGTAAAGTCTTTCTATCCCCCAAGATGGGTTCATAAATTAATTGAAAAAAAGAGAAATGCAGCTGGCTCAAATGTGATGCCCCGGTTGTCATAAAGAAATGCCACAGGAGAAAGCAGCAAAGAGCACAACATCAGGGACAGTCTGGAAAGATGGGGATCTAGCTGCTTGGTGCACACCAGTATGGAGAAATGACTGTGCCGGACAGCCTGCTTCAATGGGGACAGACACCAGTAATGGCCAATTGACTTCCGAGTGATGCCATTAAAACTATGCAAGTCCGTAGGAGTTCTGATGGCAGGAAAATGAGGTGAAAAGTATAGAATGGCAAATTAGGGTTGACTGAACTTCAGTGTAAAATGACTAAGAAAAAATGAAGTGACTGGGGTCTTCTAGAATTGACTAGGAAAAGTTTTTACCATTTAATAGTATAAGAAACCTGACATAGAAACTATCCTACATAATAAAAAGGTAATAAGCAAATTGATCATCACTCCAACACACAAGATGGCTGCGCCCATGTGGTCAAAGATGGCTTCCCCCATGTGAACACAAGATGTCTGGCAGGGGAAGGCAGTTAGGGGTGACCAGGCCTGCAGGGGAGGACAGTTGGAGGACCAGACCTGTAGGGGAGGACAGTTGGGGAGGACCAGGCCTGCAGGAGAGGACAGTTGGGGGTAACCAAGCAAGCAGGGGAGGGCAGTTAGAGATGACCAGGCCAGCAGGGAAGGGCAGTTAGGGGCAATCAGGCTGGCAGGGGAACAGTTAGGTGTTGATCAGGCTAGCAGGGGAGTGGTTAGGGACTGATCAGGTTGGCAGCAGAAGCGTTTAGGGGCAATCAGGCAGGTAGGCAGGCAGGCAGGCAAGCAGTTGGGAGCCAGCAGTCCTGAATCGTGAGAGGGATGTCCCAGATTGGAGAGGGTGCAGGCTGGGCTGAGGGGCACACACCTTTCATGCACGAATTTCATGCACCAGGCCTCTAGTGTTCCATATACAAAAATAAAGTTGTAGCTCTTGGCTAACTGATGTAATAAACTGAAAATATCATATCTGCTGCACCATTTTTTCCTATAGATAACAGAGAGGTCAGGAAAAAATTTTAAGTAGAAGAGTGACATAATCAGATCTATGAACCATAAAGAAAGGTATATGGAGCCTGTTGACAGAGGAAACGGATGGCAGAAATATACTGGATGGCAGCTTGTGGTAGTCTAGCTCAGTGATCCTCAATCTTTTTTTAAAATATTTTTATTTCAGAGAAGAAGGGAGAGGGGGAGAAAGGGATAGAGATAGAAACATCAATGATGACAGAGAATCACAGATGTGCTGCCTCCTGCATGCCCACACTGAGGATCCAGCCCCAACCCGGGTGTGTTAAGGAATCGCACTATGACACTCACCACTGACCCATGCCAGCCAGACAATCAATCTTGAATGTACAGACAGATCACAAGGGGGACTTCGTTAAAATGCAAATCTGTCCTGGGGCTGAGGGAGCCACTGCATTCTGAATGTCTAGCAAACTCTGGTGAATAGGACACTCCAGTCCTTCAAGCAAGTGTCTGAGTGACAGGTAACCTAAACCTGAACTAGGCAGTGACAATGGAAATGCAGAAAAGACATGGCTGAGCAGCAGTCAGGAAGTAAAAGTAGACAGTCTCGGTGGTCAGCTAGGGTAAGAGGAAATATTTGCGATGATTTTAAGATTTTTAGGCTCAGACAAACGGGCAGATCATGGCACCATTAACGGAGTCCTTGGTAAACAAAGGTTTATGCAGAAACACATTTCTACCAAGTGATTGAGAAATACTCCTACTGTGTGAGGTTGCTATTGAGCGACTTTGCCCACTCAGGCAGTTTTTTTAGCACTACCTGCTTCTCAGCCCTTTGGTGTTACTGCTTAGCACAGAGAGCTTTCCACCTCCCTGAACAGTTTGCTATTGGAATCCACTCTCTTTGCTCGGTGGATTCCGGCTGCTTTGTTTTCATTGCACATTGTTAATAGTTTACTCCTGAACAAACTGAAAATATGCCACTGGGGAGATTAACAGACCTGAAACTCCAAAGAACTAAAAGTACTTTAGTGTAGCGTGAGGATTGTAAAGTGAGTTCTTCTCTAAGGAAGGAGGAAACCAAGGCAAACAGATGCTTTAAGATTCCCCAAGTAATATCCAGAGAGGGCCCTGGAACCCAGCAACCATCCGCACTCACTGTGTGAGTCTGGCGCCCCATCTGAAAGAGCGAGAGAGAGTGATAAAGAGATGAGGAGGCGCCTCTGCTTGCGCGGATACCCAGGAGTCATTATTACAGGTGAAGCAGAAAGTCAGGAGGGTCCATGCCGTTGCCAAAAGCGTCCAAGGAGATGAACTATTGGAAGTCTCTGCAATTTCATTTCTTGTTTCAGATTCTTATTGAAGTGAGACCAGATTCGACTCCAGCCCTAGTTTGTGCTATTGGAGGAGAGCGGGGTGGGAAGGAGAGAGGGCGGGGAGGGATCTGGGAGGGACCTGCATTGTGCCTCAGTGGAGTGGTTTCTATCATTGGAGGAGGTAGCGCTTAGAGTCGTACATGGCTTCCCTGGGAAACCATTCTAAATGGGCCATGTGCCCAATGGTTTCCATCCCAGTTAAGTAAATAAATGAAATATGCTAATTAGCACCCTATTAGCTCACAGCAGGGAGAAATCCATGGCATTTTGATTGGAAAGAATCCTGTCATCCAAAAGCCTGGTCTGTAACAGAATGCAAACCGGCCCAATTTCCTCCCTCCCCACCTCGTGGCAGCCATCCAAATGTCTGAGAAGCAGACCTCACAACTGCGTGCAATTCCGAGGGTGTCACTGCGCGCCTCCTGGCCTCCGTGGAATCTGGCAGCGCGCCCCACTCCCAGCATGGGTTTATCCAATCCAGAAATGTAGACCAAAGCTCTGAAACACGCATGGGTGTGGGAGGATGTTTCTGGGGCTGCTCTTATTTCTTTCACTCTGAGAATATCCCCTTTTATTCTCTGGTCCTCCCAGACTCTAATCCAGAAGGCACTTCCTTAACACAGGTGCAAGCATGTCACTGCTGAGCCATTCCTCTGAAGGAGGCCTTCTTCTAAAAATGGCAGAGTTTTGGGGTTTAAATTGGGGAAAGGCAACCTCATTCCGTTTCACCTCTTTATTGTTTTATCTTCTCAGCAGCAGGGAAACACCCTCTAGCTCCTGTTTCCCTCTTGCTATTTAAAAGCCTAGATTTACGTCTTTCCTCTCCCCTTGCATTTTGCAGAAGGTAGGGGTTTGGAGGTAATATAGACCCAGCACAAAAACAGCAGGTTTTCCCATTTGCTCTTTGACAGCATCCACTGTCCATGGGCTTTGGGTGTTTAAAAGGCTTAGATGTTGTGACACATCTGTCAGGTTACATCAGAATGTATCAGAAACCCCCTGAGAGTGGGGCGATGAGGCTTGGTTATAGGATGGATAGGCTTGTAACACATGTTCTTTTCTTTTCTTTTTTTTTTTAAATTTACCAGTTACTGTAGGGAGCTGCTCTAGAGTAAAGCCTCAGACTGACCTGTGGCAGAGTCACAAACAAGTCTCAGCTTAGAGGGCAGAGCTCTCTTAGGGTTATTAAGCTTGACCTTACGCCCTACCTAGTTGCTTCCTGGGTAGCTAATGGGCTGTGGGAGGTGCAGCAAGTGCTGCCAAAACTAGTGAAACTCACAAGAACACAGTAACTATGGTGACCACTACCTTGTTTATCTCTGGCTATAAAATAAAGGCTCAGCTTGCTGGCTGGATCCTTCCCTGTTGCCTCATCCAGGGACAGGAGATTCACTGAGCCCTGGCTATATTCTCTTTGTCTGTCTTTTCTTTAATCATTCACCACCACCATCCCCTCCCACCTTCCCCTTAGGTTCACCTAACCCTTGCCTGTGCTGGCATGGCACAAATTACTTTATTTTAATTTATTGCTTCTTAGAGAGATGGAGGAGGAGGAGGGGGAGGAAGAGGAGGAGGAGGAGCCAAAGATCAAACCCACAACTTTGGTAAATGGGGATGATGCTCAGACCAACTGAACTACTGAGCCAGGGCACGTGTTCTCCTCTTGGTACCAAAAGTCACAGAGATCACCATGTATTTATTGATGGCTACCTACGAAAAGGGATGAGGGGACAAGACATTTAATCACCTGAATGCTGTAGAGGTAAGTTTCCAGTGGGTTTGCTGTCTCAGATTTGGTCTCTTCTTGTATGATGACTACTTAAGCCACATAGATACTGACTGCCTAGGACAAAGCCATTTGAAAGCACTTTTCTCTGTAGGCTCTTATGTTTCCTCCCTGATAAAGACATGATTAATATATTTAAAGCTAAAATATATTAACAGAATGTATTGGCTACAAACACTTTAGTCTTTTTTCCCCATACCAGTTTTTCTTTTACTTATAAAGAAAATCTATTTATCTTGATTAGATACAAATTCAAAACAAATGCTGGATACCAGCTGTTGTATCAGCAGCATTTTAAAATTCAACTTTCAATAAATTTTTCAAGAAAGCAAGTCAAGAAAAAACTTCATAGTAAAATTGGTGTCTCATTCGCTACCATTACCAAACCACATTGATTGCTGCACTCGAAGATGTCTATTCAGAATGTTTTTTTTATCCTGTATTGGAAAATAAAGCATATTACCTAAATGACTCAAATAGAAGAACAAACGTATTCCTAAAAGCCATCTGTGAACTAGCATATGCGCTTCTGGAACCCAACATCTTGGTTCTATATGTGAGTCAGAAGAAAAGGGGGAAAAAGAAAATGAATGAAAGGAAGAAAATGGGACCCTGTCTTTAAATATAAAACAAGGAATGATTTTCTTCAATCAAGGGAACTTCAAAGAGGGAAGGTATTCATGAGAATGAAGCAGTCAGTTAGACTTCACAGCAGCTCTACCCAAGACTGATAACAAGAGCAGTCACAAAACTTTGTCAGCTAAGACCAGATGCTGCTAAGGAAAAAATGTGCAAATCGAGGCATATTCAACATGCACCATAGGCTTTATTGTTTTGGCAAATCTATTTTGAACTAGGAAAACAGTTCAGTGAGGATAGGATGTAAGAAAGAAAAGATGTAAGTGAAAAGCAAGAAGCTGAGCAGTGGGAGCAAGTATTAGTGAGTCTTAACAGACCCTCAGTTACACCACCTATACCCCCAGTCCAGTTGGCAGTGGAACCTTGCAACTTTGTAAAATCTGAATGTCCAATTCTATGTATCTGCCTTGAATATATAGGCTGGTCTAATCTGACCAAATCATGGGATAAAGGAATGATGCTTAAATGCTTTTACATATTTTCAGTTTCTGGGTAACTTTTTTTTCCCCTTGAAATTCACATGTTCCAAATATCTGTCTGACTTTGAGCTTGGATCCTCAAGGGGAAACTCACAACCTGGCAGTAGGAATAAAAGACAGAAATAAACTCTATTGACACTTTAAATTAGACATGGTTGCAAAGCCACTCAAGATGATAGTCACCCCCACTGCAGCCATTATTGATGGGTTACAAGCAAACCCTGCCTGCTACCCAGTAATCCTACCTGCTAATCACTTGGAAAGATTCAGATTCCCGACAACTGACCTCAGTGTTTTCTTGAGTTTGAGGACCAATTAGGGAGGGGTAGGAATGACTTTAGAAAGCCACATAGGAGCTGCTGAAATTCTCGCAGCATAACGAAGCTTTTTAGGCAACCAATCTCCCTAGACATTTGCCTTTGCCAATAGTTACAACGATAAGGAAAATTTTATTAGTAGTGTGGCGATTTTTTTTTTTTTTTTTTTTTTTTTTTTTTTTTTTTTTTTTTTTTTTTTTTTTTTTTTTTTTTTTTTTTAGTGCTGGCTATAAAAACACCCACTGAGTTATTTGCAAGCTCTGCCAAGTGGCAAGTGTAGAGTGAATTTCAGATAAGAGAAGACTTTGGACTCCAGCCCCAAAATGATACTTGGGAAGTGCATGTGTGTCTTTCTGGAAGAGAGCAGATGGCTATTGGGGAGGGAGGGTTGTGTGTGTGTGTGTGTATGTGTGTGTATGTGAGGGAAGCAGGAATGATGATGATGACAAGAAACAGATGAAGAAACGCTGAGACAAGCTAAGGCTACTTCTTTTGCTTGTTTTTCTTCTACTTCTCCGTCATCCCAGTGGGATAGTATCTAGTGAAACCTGGGGCCTCTCCAGTGATAATGGCAAACATCAGTGCTGCGTGGCTCTGCCTGTGAAGAACTGACCCCTGAAGGAATTCCTGTTGAAGGAGCAGCACTATGACAGGCAGAATGGAGGGATCCAGATGGTGAATGACTTGCCAAGGGTCATGCAAGTCACCATTTAAGGTAAGAGGAATTAGCTCATTCATTCAATTGACATTTGTTGAGTGCCCATTATGTGCTAGATGGTAGAGATACATGGCCCCTATATATAACTTAAGCACAGTCATAGCTGCTATAGACTTTATTCACTAGAAAGAGAAAAAGGCACAGTTCCTTGCCTCTAGAAAGCTCACAGTAAATAATAACTCTGTTAATATTTTTACTTTCTACTTTGACAAAAGCTATCTCATTGTATCCGCACTACACCCCTCATAAAGTGAGAATTGTTATCTCATAAATTTATAATTGGAGATAAGGAGCCTTAACCTTGCTCAAGGTCAAACAGCTGTTAAGTAGTAGCCTCAAAACTTATACTCAGGTATCTTGATTCTTAAGTGCCTGGGACTGCAATCCCTTCTGTCTGGGACTTGATACAGTTGTGAGTTTTGATACAACAAAACTCAACTGAAATTAATGCCTGCGATCTCGTAAGACTCCACTAGGAGTTGTCCATGCTCACACTACATGCCAGCCTGCTACCACAAAGATTCAAAAAGAGATACCAAGCCCTGACCGGTTTGGCTCAGTGGATAGAGCATCTGCCTGCTGACTGAAAGGTCCCAGGTTCGATTCCGGTCAAGGGCATGTACCTTGGTTGTGGGCACATCCCCAGGAGGGGGTGTGCAAGAGGCAGCTGATGGATGTTTCTCTCCCATCAATGTTTCTAGCTCTCTATCTCTCTCTCTTCTTCTCTGTAAAAAAACAATAAAATATATTTTTAAAAGATCAATAAAATATATATATTTTTTTTTAAAAAAAAGACACCAAAAAGACAAGAAAGATCTCAAATCTACTTAACTTTACAACCTAAGGAATTAGAAAAAGAACAAACTAAACCCAAAGCCAGTGGAAGGGAGGAAATAGTAAAGATTAGAGCAAAGAAAAATAAAATAGAGATTAGAAAATAATAGAGAAAAATCAACAAATCCTGAAGTTTCTTCATTAAAAAGACCAGCCAATTGATTAAACTTTAGCTAGATGGACCACTTCTATTCAACATAATATGGGAAGTCCTAGCCATAGCAATCAGGCAAGAAAAAAATAAATAAATAAAAGGCACACAAACAGGAAAAAATAAGTAAAATTATTTTTTCAAAAATGATGTGGTCTTATATATAGGAAACTCTAAACATTGCACAAAACATCCTCTTAGAACTAATAAACTAATTCATAGTTGACACAGAAAAATCAATTGTATTTCTATATACTAACAATAAACAATCTGAAAATAAAACAATTCCATTTACAATAGCATCAAAAAATAAAATACTTTGAAATTGACTTAGCTAAGATGTGAAAGACTTGTATAATGAAAACTATAAAATATTTCTGAAAGAACTTAAGCAAGTGGAAAGATATCCCATGTTCATGGGTTGGGAGAAAATATTGTTAAGATGTCTATACTACCAAAAACAATCTCTAGATTCAATATAATCTGTATCAAAATCCCAATAATGTTTTTGTAGAAATAGAAAAAAATTATCCTAAAGTTTGTATGAAATCTCAAGGAACTATCCCCAAATAGCCAAAATAATCCTGAAAAAGAACAAAGCTAGAGGACTCACATTTTCTGATTCCAAAACTTACTACAATGATAGAACAATAAAAAGAGTGTGGTATCAGCATAAAGACAGACATATAGACTAATGCAATACATTAGGGTTCAGAAATGTGCTTTCACAAATATGGTCAAGTGATTTTCAACAAGGGTGCCAAGACCATTCATTGGGGAAAAGACAGTCTTTTAAACAAATGGTGCCAAAAAACTATATATTATTGTGTAAAAGAATGAAGATGGACCCTTACATCATAACACCATTGTCCCAAATTTCTAGGAACATATCGCAGGTGACTGCACTCTTTCACTTAAGGTATATTACCAGTTCTGACCAGTGACAGTACTTACAATAATTCTTACTGAGCACAGATCATTACTATTCTTAGCCGAGCCTCGAAGTAAATAACATAGATAAACAGTTAGTTGCAAGCGAATCACACACGGTTTATTTACCAAGTCCTGATGGATTTCAGTCCCTGGGAAGTCCACCGGAGATGCTCACTGAGACACACTACACACAAGACGTTCGGAGAGTAAGCGGCCACGGAGGCTGGCTTCGTGGAGCTCCTGGAGGTACAGAGGCAGAGCAGAGTAGGTTGGCAGTTGGAGACGAGTCTGTGGAGGGCAGTCAGGCATCTAACTTCTGTGCTTAGATTTTCTTTTATATCCAAAGATGGGTGTGGTGGTGGTCTATCAGCGACTCTCAGGCACAGGGTCTGGTCCTTACAGATAAGGTTAGCACAGTTCTAAGTTAGGTAAACAAGTTATATCTTTAGGTAAGGATCTTATCAGGTACACCCAGATTCTAATATGGAGTCTTAGGGTTACACACATCTCAAAATGGAGTTTTACTTATGCTAACTTAACAATTACTATAACAGTAGTTTTACTTATGCTAACTTAACAATTACTGTAACAACCATCTATACAAAAATTAACTCAAAATGAACCTTGGCCTAAATGTAAGACCTAAAACCATGAAACTTCTAGGAGAAAATACAGGGCAAAAGCTTCATGACATCAGATTTGATAACTTTTTTGTCTTGTTTGTTTATTTTGGGGGAAAGGGGTATGACTAAAGGCCAAGGAAACAAAAGAAAAAATAGAAAATTGAACTCCATAAAAATTAAAAACATATGTGCATCAAAAGACTTTAACAGAGTAAAGAAGGCAGCCCACCAAATGGACAAAATATTTGCAAATCATATATCTGGTAAGGCATTAATATCCAGAATATCTAGGATATTCAAAAATGGGCAAAGGACTTGAATTTCTCCGAAGAAGATATACAAATGGCCAAGAGCACATGAAAAGGTGCTTAACATCACTAATCCTTAGGGAAATGCAAATCAAAATTACAATGAAATACCATCTCACACCCATTGGAATGACTATAATAAAACAAACAAGCAAATAAAGAGAAATAACAAGGGTTGGTAAGGATATAGAGGAACCGGAACCCTTGTGCACTACTGGTGGGATTGCAAAATGGTACATCTGCTGTGAAATACGGTATGGCAGTTTCTGAAAAAAATAAATATAAAAATTATCATATGATCCAATAGCTCCACTTTTGGGTATATAATCAAAGGAATTGAAAGCAGGATCTCAAAAATATATTTGTACACCTACATTTGTAGCAGCATTATTCACAATAGCTAAAACATGGAAGTAATCTTAGTGTCCAACGATAAATCAATAAACAACATGAAATGTGATATATATATTTACATGTTTGTCTATTAGGTAAGATATACACACAATGGAATCATTTAGCCTTAAAATTATGCAAATGTTGACATATGCTACAACATGGATAAATCTTGAGGACATTATGCCAAGTGAAATAAGTCGGTCACAAAAACACAAATATTGCATGAGTCCACTTACATAGGTACTTAGAGCAATCAAGATCATAGAGACAAAAAGTAGGAGGGAATTGGGGATTATTGTTTAGTGGGTACAGAGTTTTAGTTTTACAAAATGTAAAGAATTCTGCAGATGAATAGTCATGATAGACAAACAATGTACTTAATACCACTGAACTGTATGCTTAAAAACAGTAAAGATAGTACATTTTATAATATGTATATTTTACCAAAAATTTTTAAATGGTGGTAAAGTAATTGTTAATGATTATGTGATTGTGGTAATTATTTAGTAGTGCTTACTACACACCACTCTTCTAATCCTTTTATGCATATTAACTCAATTAATTCTCACAATTATCCTGTATACTATCATCATGTTCAATTTACATATGAGAAAAATTAGGCACAAAGAAATTGACATACCCAAAATCACATAGACGGAGAGGAGGCAGTATTCAAACCCAGGTAAGCTGGCTGTATAGTTTACATTCTCAACTGCCTCTCAAAGATAAAGTAAAAAACATAGGAGATAAGTTTATGTACATTTTGATTAAACCTACAGAGCAGAAGCTTCTTTGCAGCAAAGGGGAAAATGGAAGTAAGTAAACCAAAAGGATATTCATGGTGATTGTACTAGTTACCCATTGCTGTGTAGCTAAATTAGTCCAAAACTTCAAAGCTTAAAGCAATAGCACTTATGATCTGCAGTTTTCTACAGGTCAGGAATTTGGGAGTCACTTGGCCAGTTAGCTCTGGGCCAGAGTCTCTCATGAGTAAGGTGACCAGATGTCCCACTTTTGGCAGGACAGTCCCGATTTTTAACAATTTGTCCCGCATCCCATAGCGTTTTTAAAAAGTCCCGATTTTTGGAAAGAGACATATGTACTACTCTTTGTAATATTTTAAGTAGTTATAATAAAAAAGAAACAACACCGTCCCCCCCCACCCCCGCCCAGTCAATGGTGTCTCGCTTTACCAATGTTAAAATCTGGTCACCTTACTCATGAGGTCCCAGTCAAGCTATGGCCTAGCGCTATAGTCATCTGAAAGCTTGACTGGGGCTAAAGGATCAGCTCACTCACATGGCCGGTGGCAGGAGGCCTCAGCTCCTTGTCATCAGTTGGCAGGAAACAGCCAATCCTTACCATGTGGACCTCTTCAAAAGGCTTCCTGAGTGTTTCTATAAAACGACAGTGGTTTTCCTCCAGAGCAAGTGATACAGAGCGAGGAGGAAGCCAGGTGCTGTGACCTAGACTTGGAAGTCCCACGTTTTCACTGCCCCCACATTCCATTTGTTTCAATCCAGATGCTATGTCCAGCCCTCACGTAGGGGGACGGAAATTAGCTTCCACTATTGAAAGGAGGATTATCAAAAAAAGTATGGGTTATAAGCTAAAATCATCACAGTAATCATATTATGATTACAGGAATGTGAGTAATTTGTTTTTATTAAGCAATTTTTGTATTATATTTTTATAATAAAATAACTTCAAAAGATAAATTTGTGTTAAGAAGTTATAAACACTATCTCTGTATTTCAATGCAATCAGCAAACTTTAAAATTTTTATTATTTTTTAATTACAGTTTACATTCAATATTGTGTTTGTATAATTATACAGTTTCAGGTGTACAGCATAGTGGTTAGACAATCACATACTTTCCAAAGTGTTCTCCACTATTTTCTAGTGCCCACCTGGCGCCATACATAGTTATTACAATACTATTGACTATATTCCCTATGCTGTACTTTACATCCCTGTGATTATTTGTAATTACCAATTTGTGCTTCTTAATCCCTTCACCTTTTTCACTAAGTCCCCCACTCTCTCACCCATCCCCATCTGGAAACCACTAGTCTGTTCTTTGTATCTATGAGTCTATTTCAATTTTGCTTGTTTGTTCAGTTCTTTAGATTTCACACATAAGTGAAATCATATGGCATTTGTCTTCCTTTGACTGACTTATTTCACTTAGCATAGTACCCTCTATGTCCATCCAAACTGTTGCACATGGTAAGATTTCATTCTTTTGTGTGGCTAAGTAATATTCCATTTCATTTATGTACCACATCTTTATCCACTCGGCTACTGATGGACACTTTGGTTGCTTCCATATCTTGACTATTATAAATAATGCTGCAATGAACAAAGGGGTGCATAATTCTTTTGAATTAAAGTTTAGAGTTTCTTTTAATATACTAGTATATCCAGAACAGGAATAGCTAGGTCATAAGGCACTTTCATTTTTAAGTTTTTGAGGAACCTCCATACTGTTTTACATAGTGGCTGCTCCAATCTACATTCCCACCAATAGTGCACAGTGGTTCCCTTTTCTCTACATTCTTACTAACACTTGTTGTGTATTGATATACTAGAGGCCCAATGCACGAAATTCATGCAAGGAGCTCGGCTTTGCAGCTCCGGCTTCATCCAGAAGGTCATTAGACTGTCCAGTCTAATTAGCATATTACATTTTTAATATTATAGATTATTGATAGCCATATTGACAGGTGTAAGGTGCTATCTCATTGTTGTTTTAACTTGCATTTCTCTGACAATTAGTGGTGTTGAGCATCTTATGTTTAATGGCTATCTGTATGTCTTGTTTGGAAAAAGTGTCCATTCAGGTCCCTTGCCCATTTTTTTAATCGGATTGTTTGGAGGGTTTTGTGTTGAGTTGTATGAGTCCTTTATGAATTTTGGATAGTAAACCATTATCAGATGTATTATTGGCAAACATCTCACATTGAGTAGGTTGTATTTTCATTTTATTGATCATGTACTTTACTGTGAAAAAGTTTTTAACTTAATGTCGTCCCATTTGTTTATTCTTTCTTTTGCTTCCCCTTGCCTGAGCAGATATATCAGAAAAAAATATTGCCTATAGCAAACTTTTTCTAAAGACACTTCCAATGGTCAAATTCATCTCTACCAACTACTTCTTTGGTCTTTATGACATTCTCTTAAAATAATAGTCACTAGACAGACAGTTCATCCTCAAATGTCTGCCATCAGACCTCCACATCAGCCTAGCTACCCTTAATCATTGTCTTAAATTGCACAAAAACCCTGTGCCTTTAGCTTTCCTCTGTTCTTACAAGAAATAGTCACATGAAACCTATTAGTATAGATTTTATAACTCTGTTTTCAAGGACACTGCATATCATATCTCTTAGTGCATTCGATAGAAGAGTCCATTTGGGAAATATCTTTTAGAATGCACTGCCATGAAAAAAAATTACTCCCTTGAAGGATAAATGTGCTTAGTCACCTCTGAGTGATAAAGCTTGACATGCTTCCTTTCTTTGTCCTGGCTGCAAGGAAACTCACAACAATGCACGGTCTTTTGCAATTAACACAGGTCTTTTCCTTTACATGATCTTGATTATATAATATTGTAACTTTATTTTACATCAGCTTCTTATTCAGTCACGAGAAGTATTTTTTTTAGAAAGAAGCAGATAGAAACAATAAATAGTGTTGTACCACATCATATGATAATCATTGGCAAGATCTACAGATATATAGTAAGGTCTCCAGTGAAAGGAATTTTTATTTTCTTTTTAAACAACAGAAATGTAGTTTGGGAATAGTTAACAGTTTTCCTTTTCTTCAGATAGAGACATCTGGGACTTTTTTTTCAGGGCAGGAGGTTGAGGTTATTGTCAGGAAAAATTATTACTATTAATGCTAAACAAGTTCCTATACATAGCTTTTTTTGAGGGGGGGGGGAGGAATGTGATGTCACTATAAATTTTGATGATGAAAATATAGACCAAGATATTAAGTGTTTTGTTTGTTACTACAATATAAACTAGAACAAGCTTTAATTATACTATATCTTTGCAGTTGTAGAGAAAAGTGTTTCCAAAATATGAATTTAGACTGGCTTTTAGAGCCCACACATTACTTGATTTGGCATTACTTACATTAGAACAAAACCTACTTTTTTGAGCAACATACTCTCAACTTTCATGATTGTCTTGTCTGGACAGTGGAGGTCAGACCGTAATGCTGCGAGAGGGGGGACGATGAGAGTTTCCCCTGAAGGAAGTGAAAGTTTCCTCTGTCAGGTATACTCAGATAGGAAACAGCATGGCCTTGGACAAGGGAGGGGTGGGGCCACCAGTCTCCCATGCTGAGTACTGAGACCTGTAGGAGGGTCAGAAGTGAGGGTCACTATGAGATCTAGAGATTTTGAGGAGCAGTGAGGCTTCTGCTGCCTGGAAGTCTGTGGGGAGCAAAATAAAGACCTTCCAATGGGGGTCAGAGTCTATAAGCCCCAGAAGTGATCGCTGCCGGCGGTACTGTATGTCATCATTTTTATTTCTTCACTGAACATTTATTGAGGACTTCCAGTTAAGCAGTGTGATATTCATATACACTTCTAACCCATTTAACACGACCGGCAACCATACTGAATCATTATATTTCTGTTGGTCTCTGAAAACATTTCCCTCAAAATGCAACAACTAAGACGGTGAGCATCTGTATATGGCCATCTAATATAGTCCCCGTACTGCCACGCGGATACTATCTGAGAGCTGGCGGAGCACATCATACTGATCACTTGCGGCCAAGGAACACAGGCATCGGATGCTGCGCACATTCTCGGAGTTGAATGCATTCAGTAATCTTTGCTCCTCTGTGGCTTCTCTTTCTGCCACTTATTTCTGGCACATAGTTATGATGATAATGGCTGAAAAGGTAAGCCAAATGAAATGTTCATTTGCCACAAAGAATGAGAATTATACTAGCTGTTCAAATGCAAGTTTGGGGGCTATTCAAGGATACAGTGGAACAAACCAAGGGTAAAGATCAGCAAGCAGTTAGGGATCGGTGGGTCCTTGGACATGAGGAAAGACTTCATGAACATCACCACAGAATGGAAGGATGGGTGGAAAATCTTGTAAGTTTCAGGAAACTATGGCAAGAGATACGTTGTAGCCCATCTACTCTCACCCTCTTTAGACTGCTAATTTGTAAGATACCTCCACTTTGCACTAAATGGGCTACATGCACACTATCTCATTTAATACTCACAACAACCCTATTCTTTTGCAAGTGAGAAAGTCAGAAGCCCAGAAAGGTGAGGGGAACAGCTTCCCGAGGTTTTACAGCTAAGAAATTAACCAGTGTATGGACGCAGACAATCTAACTCTAGAACCCACTGCCTTCAGTTCCTGCAGTTTTGTTTTTTATTCTTCCCTGCATTCAATTACATTTTATTAAATTTGAGTCTTAGCAGTTTTGAGCAGGGGGAAAGGGTTGTTACTGGTAAGAATGTGACTGGACTCAGATTTAGAACAAAGTAAAACTGGGAATGAAAAAGCTTTATGAGAAAGTATCAATCACTTATACCCAACGTCCATTCCCCCCCTCTTCCTCAGTCATAGAACCACCACATAACCCTGTGCCCAGCTAAACATATAACATGTCTCAGTTTCTTTTGCAGGCAGATGTGGTCATTTGATCACTTTTTCGTGAGTAATATTTATGCAAAAAATTCTTTTATGCGCAGGGCATGCCCATCTTCATCCCTCTCCCCTTCCTGCTGCTTAGAACTTGGATAGGTTAGCATAAGCTCTGCAGCTACCAAGCACCATTACAAGGCCTTGTCCATGGAAGCCATCTAATTAGGATAGTACATGAGCAGGAAATAAACTTTTATGTTACTTAAGCCAGTGCTGCTTTGGGTCTTTCTGCTACATGCAGCCAGACACTGCCCAAGGCTGTCGCTCATGGTTGTATTGGCTTTTTACTGCCCCAAAGCATCTGGTTGAGGAGAGGGGAGGTGGTGGGTGAGGGCTGAAATCTAGCCTGAGGGCCCTCTGCAAAACCTGGATCCTGATATGGGCTTGAGTCCACTTGAATAAAGAGGACATTGTCTTCCATCACATCCAAAGGTATCATCTGCTCATGAAGCTGTGTCCCTGTCTGGAGGAGGCATCCTTCGCTGGTTCACACAAAGGCGCTAACCACATGGGCAAGCTATGGCTTCATTCTAACTAGTTCCAGTCCAGGGAAGTGAGTTATACAATGGCATGAGGTTACAGGAGGTACCTGGAACAGAAATCTTTCAGAGGAATGATAACTACCAGGGTTAATTGGTAGAATGTATACATCTTTTCTCTGCTATTCCCAGAAATAATTCGAAGAAGGGGAATTCAGTGGAAAATTGGATTCCTAGAACCAGTAACATGAGGGCTCAGGGTCATGTAAATATGAAAGCAACATGATTTTATTTTTCAGTCATGCATTCATCATCTTGTTTAATCCTCAAAACTATTTTATAATTAGATATTATTGTCCCAGTTCTACAGATGAGAAAACAGACTGGGAGAAAATTTTCAAGGTCACGGCGAATAAGAGGCAAAGCTAGGATTCTGACCTAGATCTGTCTGACTCCTAAACCTGTGCTGTTAGCCACTACTCTATATCTCAGCCTATCACATGTTACCACATAACCAAATTAGTGTCATCCTGAATTTACTAGAACTTGTGGATACTTCAAAACACTTGTAACGTGCTAGCTGATGTTTTAGAATCCCTTTGTTTAAAATAGAGAATTTGGTTCACTTCTGAGGTTATTTCTGTCTCTGAGAAGGTGAGTGTGCCACAGATGTGAGAAGTAGTCAGGATTCCCACTCAGCATGACACAGCCCTACCAGCTTCAAGCAGTCAGCCCCAGAACTCCCTGTGGGAAAGGGCAAGTCCTCTTTAATGAAATTTTTCCTATGGAGGTACAGTTTTCCTCTGCTGCTCAACTGGAGTTCATCTTGAGATTACCCTATCCTAAGTTATTTTAAGGCAGTATTAATGTTTTATGACTCATTTCTTAGTTTCCTGCTTGGGGGGAAAAAAATCACAGCCCAGGCATTCTGTTCTGTCCCAGACACTGCAAACATGCTGATGTGTCATTTGGAAAAGTCTACTTTATGGTAAGTGGGAGGATATGCAAGACAGAAAAAATGAGTTCTGTTGGAGTAATAACTGTTCCTACTTCTCCCCTTTATCCTGGTCCCCTGCCC